>PNEN01000384.1:910-44521 GCA_002933655.1 Cercospora berteroae | reverse complement strand
GAGAGAGAGAGAGAGAGAGAGAGATGTGTCTGGAGACGAGAGCTCTTAGGGACGGGACGGCTTGGTATACCGTGGCCTTTGCCAGAGATCGGGACTGAAGTGAGGAAGTTCCTTCTTTTGTGAAGATGGAAAGTAGTGTTTATGGTTTCAAGGACAAAACGCTACCAAACTTCTGCGGAGAAATGGTTTTGCGAGGCATCGTGGTTGGATGCCATGCGGTATGGAGTTTGACGATGGCTGGTAGAGCGCAGGTAATGTGCTCGCCTGTGCTACAAGTCGACTCGAGGAAGAGCACATATCAGTGATTGCGGAGGGGGAATGGACAACTTATACCTATGCGGAACGGGGTCCATGTCAAATCAGGCGATGCTTGGCAGGCAGCGGCAAGAGTGATCAATCTTAGGCACCGAGCTGGCTAGCATTCATGAAGTTGATTGGTTGGGTGACTCACGAGTCTCTTTTGCGACGTCTTGTTCAATGCCGGCCATACTACCACATCTTGGCAGAATTTGAGGCCTCTCTGCCAAAGATAGTCGCTTCGCATTCTTGCTGATCTGTCTAGTGCAATTACCATGTTTCTGTCCAACCCTATCCTCTATAATGCAATACCTAATGGTCCACTAGACCTGACCCATTCTGTTTCGACTCGAAAGTAGACCCAGACCCAGCGCCGTGTGAGTTCCAGAATCTCGAGCAAGAAGATGCCGCCTTCGATGCCATCCAATTTTACCAGTGCAAGTGACAATTTCCATGACCACGCAAATCGCAAACCGAGGTCGAATCCCACGAGCAAGTAGTAGATGACTGGCTGCCTGAAAATCCGGTACTGACGAAGGCCGTAAGGAGACTTGTGGCGATGTCTTGAGAGGAGCGTCAAATCCCAATCCATGCTGACGTCCCACCAGAAGGAGTAGAGAGAGTTGACGAGAGCTGCCAAGCGCCTATGGAAAACACGTCAGCACAGTCCCCTCCATCTCCACGTGTCTGTCAAACGTACCAAAACACCTTCCACGTCGGATCCTTCCCACTAATCGAGCTCAAAATAATCACCGGAAAAGCCGTCGCATACTTCAACGCGTTCGCCCTCTGCCCCTCAATAATACACTGCCTCAACCGAATCACAAACGGCCACGCAATCGCCAACGGCACAATAAACTCATGCCCACAAGCGCGATCCGGTTTATTCGTCGTATGCATTCCCTTCAAAAACATACAAATCACAACCAAAATCTCCGAAATTGGCTTCGAATACGAAGTGAGAGCATCTGCCAGCAGAACATCTCCAAACTTTTCTCCCTTGGGTTTCGCGATTCCGCCCGGTGCGCATCGGATCAGACCAGTAAACAGCCGGGCAACACCATGCGCATTGTTCGTGCCAAAAACTCCTCGAGCCCACGGGAGTCGTGGGAGGAACAAAACGGCCAGGAGGACGAAGAACAACAAATTCGGGATCCAGTCATACGCAATCACGAGATCGGTATCGCCCAGCGTCAAAACCCAAAACAAAACAATCGAGCCTGCCCAGAGTCCACTCAACAGAGTCGCGAGCCGGTACGTAGAAACATGCAGCGGCGGCTCATCTTGCGTCGGCCGCGTGGGATAGTGGATGAGCGCGTAAACGTCGATATTCAGGAGATGGAAGCCGTGGAGATTGAGAGCCCAGAACCAGAAGCCGAGGATGAATTCGAATTGTAATCGAAAGGGGAGAGGAAGTACCCGGCTGAAGGCGTCTGGACCTTCGGCCGGGCTGGGCTTGTCCATGTCCTGTGGTGGGTTTTTTGTTGAAGTTTTGATGATGTCTGGGAGAAGTCTCCGTCTCAAGTTGAAGTGTGGCTTCAACCACTGCATATCCCTGCAGCGGCTGGCGCCGCGGCGGCAAGTGGGTCACATTTCGCCGATAAAATGCCCTCACGCCATCGATTGGAGTTGAGCTCAAGGAAGGAGTTTACTGTAAACGCGAAGATGCACGACAGGAAGCATAGGAATAACGGTTTGTTAAGAGCTACAAATAATGCATCGATCGCAGGAGTGGGTATCTTATCTAACTTGCACAAAAGTCAAATGCTGTGGTCTGCCGAGACCTCTGACGCGACCTCTTCCGCGCACATCGTCTTCTTCAATATCATCTGCCTGTAAACTGTCTTCTGGATAGTTGGAGCTCGTGTTGGAAGCTATCGAGGCCAGTGATGTGTCACTTGCCACTCGATTCTTCCTTGTGAATTGGCCCGTGAGCTGATAACATCCTACGTTGATGTTGGCCCATTTGCCTGGGGTTGATTCGTGATATAATGCTGGCGGCGCTGTAGACTTCTGCTTGTCGGACTCTGCAGTCTTCTGCGGTATGTCAAAGTCGAACTGGAAACCCGCAAAGGTGCTGAGATCTGATGCGAGCTTTTGAGGCAGATCCATGGGCGCGTTTGATTCCGATGCGTCTTCCGATAGCGAACCGCCGCAGTTGACAGGCCCTGAGCGAGATTTGATTCGTTTGTGTCGTCGCATTCCATTCGTGTGGCGCAACTTTCTCATGGGCACTGCAGCTTCGGTGAGAGACAGCTGTTGCATTTCCAGAGCTGGAGCATCGGTCCACTTGGAACGTGGCTGCTCCAACGGCAGTGCCTTCGCCTCGTCGAACTTTGCGTCAGTGTTCATGATGCTGTCAACAGGAGAAGATTGGCCCACTTCACTGCCTTGCAACTCGTGAAGCGTCTCGCAGAAGGTGCCCTGAGTTGGAGATTTTGTCGAAGGCGCCAAGATACTGTTTCTGCGCGAACTGTTCCTTCGCGCCAGACTGCCAACCACAGACCTGTGTAAAGTACTCACACTGGATCGTATAGAAGCAGTACGGGACAGGGTCAGAGACCTTCTGAGTGGAGGAACTGCGGCAGTTGCCGGTGGTGGGCTGGGATCATTCCTCGGAACCGAGTTCATGGAGAAGTAGTCGGCGGCGCAGCTTGCCTCGCAGTCAGGATGAATCGAAATCCTGTCCTCCTCGAAAGACTTTCGCACTTCCTCCACGGCAGCAAGATACTGCGCCGCGTGCTGTTCGGGTCGTGGAACAGTCAAGTGATCTTCAGGCCACACGGGACAAGCTGGATCCAGAACACAGAGGGGATAAGTGGTGCCTTGCGTGTGACGAACCTCAGCTGGCGCTTTTGTGATACTGATCAACAATTGCAGTACGCTGTACACCAGGATCCATCGAACTTTGCGAGCTTCAGTTGCCGGAACTTTCCCTTCATCTTTTAGATTTTCGAAACGAATGTACTCTTGCACCAGACGATTGCTCGTCACACTGCTGTCGCTCTGATTACTTGCTTTTGATAGCGCCTGCCTTGGAGATGACTTTTGCGGGCTGTTTGTATTCGATCGACTCACGCGCAGTGATCCGAAAGTTCGGCGAGGTCCCGCGGTCCAGCTCTGTGTACTCTTTTGGTGCTCCGGCAAAAGAGGCATCGTGTATGGCAAAGCAGCAAAACCGTGGCGGTGATCAAACGCATTCAGATTCTGAGCCACACATAGTCCGCCCTGAGAGCCCAAGATGCTAGCATGTTCGTCGGTAGATTTTGTGTCTGCCAGGTAAATGTAAAGGCTGTGGAAGTCATTGTACATGCCGTGCCACAGTCGCTTACCCCAAGGATCGTTCGCGTCCGGGGGAAAGTAGCCGTTGATCTCATGTACATAGAACAAGTGCAGGGTACTTCGGAACCTGTCGAGATGGTCTCTCAATCGCTTCGACAAGCCGAGCTTCTCTGGTCCAAGATCTTCCTCGAGGAAAGTGCCCAAGCTCTCGGTCACCCCAACGACATGAGCCTTCATGGCGATTGCAGATCGTGCCAGCATGTCTTTTGTTTCGTCGCACAGCTGAGCATAGTCCTCGCTGTGGACCAGTCGTTCGTACATGCCCACGCAGTGTGTGAAGGTTTCCGACCACATTTCCCTGGCTTTTGTCTGCTCTGCAAAGTACAACGATGCTGCTGCATAGTCCGGATTCTCCACATAGTTCAGATAGCCCTGCTCTTCACAGTACGTATGGAACTTTGACTCGCAAGCGTGGTCGACCTGCCAAAGCTGAAGCCGATGCCATAGCTGAGTGAGAGCGGTCCCAAGAGTCGAGCCCACCAATGGCACGCCGAGCAGGAATGCGAAGAAGTTCCTCGTGGTGAGATGAAACGAATGAGCTTGTTGCCGGGTTGGATACGCCGGCGATGGAATGTGCAGCTCAAAGCAACCTGGGTGACTGCCATTGACAGACCCGCTGTAACCACTATCGGAGTTGTCGTCCTCGCTGGTAATTGGACTGGCGGGAGCTGGCCTATGTAGGCATTGTTCGAGTAGGAAGCGACTTTTGGTTTGATCGACGACCTTCCGCGGTATTCTGAGACTCGGTCCACGGCGAGAAGTGTTGGCTGCGTAGAAGTGGACGACGCAATCTGCATCTTGTGACCACAGCTCTTCGTCCTTGCGTAAGTGATCCCAATGCTCAGTCTTGTTGTTGATGCCATCGAAACGGCCCATGTGTTGAACTTCGCCACGAGAGTTGATTGTCGGTACGCTGTCGAGAGTGAAAGATCGCACATCAGGCTCCCGGTGCGTCGCCATATCAGAATGCACCATTAATCAATCGACCGACCCGCGTCGACTCCTTCGAGCGAGCCTTGTCCCGAGTGCGTGGAGTGGTACCAATTGGAGCAGGTAGGAAATTGTTTATCAGATATGCAGCTGGCAAAGCTGCACCGGATGCATGCTGGGTACAACAGAGTGGTTCATGCAAGGCCTCCCCGAAGCCGATGGCAGTCCTGGAAAAGGCAACAATTCGTGCAGAGTGGAGTCGTAGCCGTGGTGCTGTTGCAGGGATCGCGGACGTCGACACAGAGCTCCGATGCACTCATACAACGCGCAACACGCGTCTTGATGATGCGCAGAGGGCGGTCTTGTAGGTCATTCGAGACAGCGACTGGGGAATCCAGATCTCACCGGGGCAGGCATCGCACAGCACGCGAATGCGCTGGTGTATGCCCGTGCATGTCTCGCATGTCTCGAATGAGGGCCTATCAGGCCACACCTTCGCCTACAAGGCCGAGGCGCCGGGCCAGCCTTTTGGTGGCGGCGGGCGTGCTTGGAGTGGTGATGAGGACTATCCGGCACTGCATGATGCCACTCGGCCAGTCTGATTCGCGTCGTGCAGTCGAAGCCAGCGTCCGCGTTGGGCAAGTCCACGTACCAGTCGGGAAATGCAAGTCGGTGTCGGTCTGATGGCACAAGTCAGCGCGTCCAACCACGTCCCAGCAAAGTGCGGCACGATGCGGCTCCCGACATGGGCACAGCGATAGCCGACTCGCCGCGCCGAGTGTAATTGATCACGGATCTCGCAGCGTGCGGTTGCGCAAACGTCATGTCGGCGGATCTACATTGGAGGCGTGCTCTTTCCTGCCTCTCCTCATCCGCTCATCCTGCTGCTGCGCTCCGTCGCCTGGTCGGACCGGCCGCGCGCGCATGATTCATCATCTGCGCGAGATGAGCAGAGCGTACAGCACGACAAGTCCTCCACGGGCGCACATCTGCAGACTCCCAAGGCGGCTGGAGCACGACTTTTCATGCACGCCCGGACACGCCGCGCGCCATTTCTCTCCCTCCTCCCACGTGTCTCCTGGCAAGTCCCGTGGAGGCATGTACACCTCGCTTCGCTGAGCGATTTCAATCAAGTCGAGTTGATGGAACTCTCGCCCACAGAACTCCGTCTGCTCGGACAGATCTGAGCAGGATGTCGTGCTGGAGACACATTCCCGCAGCTCCTTCCCAGCCAATGTCTCGACGCAGCAGCTCTTCCTTGCCCAAATTGCGGGTACACAGACGCCCGGCCAGGATACACCACGATGATTCGGCTCAAACCGAGCCCGCGCACGCGTTGCGACAGTTGCTGCACGTGCCGTGAAACAACGAGACATTGGTGTACGGGGCAGACCTCACAGTTTCAAAACGTCCCCAACAGCATGTATCATGCCGGTCCGGGAAAACAGCCACTCCACGTTCGCGACTTCCCGCCAAGCATACCAGCAAATGCTGCGTCGCTCGGCAAACGCCAACAGAATCCCTCGACGCGTGGTTGGAGTACACGACCGCGCCGCTCTCCCATCAGCTGCACTGATCGGCCCTCGATTATCGTGCTGTGGTCGCCAATGACGACAGTCGCGAGAACGCGTGGCTCCCAAGGTCGGTCAGACAAACGGATCGCGTATCCTGCAACACCGGAAGGGCAGCAAGACGCCTCCTCCACGACACGGGAAACCCATTGGACTCAGCGCGTTTGTCTGACTAACCACGTGCATGAGTGCGCGTTGTGGGTCCGTCGGTTGTCTCTCACGTCGTTGCGATTAACGGGCCCCAAGCCGAGCCACGTTGCACGAAGAACCTCGCGGTAAGCGCCACTGACTTGAAACACAAGAAGTCACAGGCATCTCATCCTCCGCATCCATGGCCTTGGCATGCAGGAAGGAAGTCCTGCCAGGCACTACTGCTCAGCCCTGAGAAGAACCAGGAACAACGTATACAAGCGTAAACGACAACAACAACACGTCTCTGGTCCTGTACCCATTCAAAAGCGAAAGTTCAGTACGAACGCCACGCCGCAAAACTTGCATCTGCACGAGACGGACGCGGCAGCACAATCACCACTCTTGAGACATGACATGCAAAGCCCTGGGACGGTGATGCTCAGACTCCTCCACGACGCGTTGTTGATCACCTGCAGTCAGCAGTTGTGCATTCGAAGGCGGAGACCAACTCCATGCCGTCGAATGTTGATCTTCTGCAGTCATCAGGTAAGCTGGTGCGGTGGCTACTAGCAGTGAGAGTTGTCGATTCTGCTGCTACACTATCGCATCGACAGGGAACGAGCTCCACTGTTCTTGAGAGCAGTCCGCATTGTTGATATTGATCACGCCTCCTGGCCTGTCCTCATTGTTGGCACGAGATGCAGGTGTCTCATCTGAATCGAAGGGTCGGATTCTCAGTGCAGCTGTACACCGCTGATGCGTTGGTCTTGCGAGGAGCGGTCAGCGTAGTAAGTGCCAATGATTTGGCAAGGTCCGAGATCTACCTCGCTGTCGTGGCCGCAGGTCTCGGGTGATGAACAGTCATCGTCACTGTATACGTCCTATCGGAACGTCTGACTCTATCTCTGCCTCGTTCCATTCACTCCGATCAACGGGCGTAAAAAGAAACAAAAGCGACCCGGCACAGCAGAAGTGCACGCAGAAGAGCATCAAACCTACCATACCAGCCCAAAAGGAAAAGGAAATCCAATCTTCCAGCCTGCAATCAAATCATCCACTCATACCCAAAAACCGCTCTCGAAACTTCGCCTCTTCCTCCTCTCTCTCTCTCTCTCTCTCTCTCTCTCTCTACAAACAAAGGCCCAAAAACCTTGCCGCATTATATTCTATGACAGTCTGCAAGAATCCAAGAAACCACCCATACCCTCTCCCCACTTCCTCCTCACCTTGCCGATCTCAAAATGCCAACGCCACAAACCTCCTCATTTTCCTCGTCTCGGCTACATGAATGCCTAGAGATTAACGAGGTCTTGGAAAACAGACCGAGCAAGGGTATACTGTAAGCAGACTTGCCAAGCCGACCAGGCTATACCGCAAAGACTTCGGCAATTTGTCTTGTGGATACAGTACTGGTAAATGCTTGCACAGGCTAAGTTAACCGCCGAAGGGTACCCATGTCCAGAGTCAATTTTGACTTCACCTATGTATGACTTGTATGTGATATGGAGGGTAGAGTGGTGATGGAGATTGGTGGGAGAGAGTGAGAGGAAATGTATGGAATGGAGCAAATAATTTGGTGGGTGCTGTGAAGATTGAGGAGGATGGGTTGAGAGCATGGGAAACAAGATCTCAGTTGGGACCCGAGGGACACAAGTTGGGAGATGCAAATTGGTCCGCGAAGATATTCAGTCGGCGACGAGAGGAGAAAGGAAAGTGAGAACAGGGTTTTTTTTTGGTTTTGGACGAGAGACAATTATACAAATCGCTACGTCAAAAAAATGTCTATCAAACAGGATGCTCGCTTTCATAAATCCCGGGTATCATCATGTATTGTGCCGTTAACCATAGTACAACAAATCTCAATCTAAGCGAAGTGAGGAGTATTGAGGAGGATACCCATGGTGATACCACCAATGAGACCAGCAATTGGGATGGTAGCGATCCAAGAGATCACGAGAAGACCGACTCGCTGCCAGTTAACTGCTCTCCAAGTTCCGTTGCAGAGACCAACACCGACGGTAGCACCAGTGATGCACATGGATGTGGAAACTGGAAGCTTGAATTGCGAGAAGAGCAGGACAGTGATGGCGGCACCCATCTCCATGGAACAGCCACGAGAAGGTGAGTGGTAGGTGATTTTGTTACCCATGACCTTCATGATATTGTATCCGTAGGTGATGAAACCGATGGAGATGGTGGCGGCGAGGACGGCGATTTGCCAGGTTGGAACTGGCAGCTTGGAAGCTGCGGCATCGCCGGTTCTCCAGGCAGAATAGATGACGGCCCATGGAGCGACGGCGTTACCAACATCGTTGGCACCGTGGGCGAAAGAGGCGGTACAGGCGGTCAAGACCTGGACGAAGGAGTAGGCGTGTTCGACCTCGTTGGGGTACTTTGGTGCGTGCGAGTAGACACGAGCCATACGAGCGCCCTCTGGAGTTCCCTGGATACCGGCCTGAGCAGCGTGGATGTCGTAGTGAGAACCGTAGAGGGCACCGACGACGATCATAGCTGGAATACGCTTGATGGCGATGGCCATGTTCTTGAACTCGTAGATCTCACCAGATCCCTGCTTGTTGTTGTGGAGGTAGCGCATGGCCCAGGCGAGCGGACCACGGCCGTTGCGGATCTTGCGGTGGAGCTTCTCGCGAGCATCGACTTGAGCCTGCTTGTAGCGGACCTGAGCTTGCTGAGCCTCGACCTCGTGGAGGGACTGGACAGCTGGAGAGGCGGTTCCCTTCTCGAAAACGGCGGACTCGACGACGGTACTCTCGGTGGACTGCTTGTCGTCTTCGTCGTCGTGCTGCTCAACGGCGTAGTTGGGCACAGTGGCAACAGCGTCGCCGGTAGGCGGAGCACGTCTGAAGAGGAGAGGGCCCTCGAAGACGTTGTACCATTTAATCGAAGCATCGCGGCGGATGACGCGCATGTAGAGGAATGGCACGAAGAAGATGGCGGAAAGGACTGCGAGACCAGCGCCAGCTCCGACGGTCACACCGGCGATGAATGGCGGTGGCTTGTCGTTGAGCTTGAGGTTTGGCGAGCCCTTGTACACGATCGAGAGCGTGCAAATCGTTCCGGCGATGAGGAAGAAGAATGGAGCAGTCCAGACGGACCATGGGATTGGGTTGGCGCGCATGTGGACCACGACCTTGATCAACATGAAGATGGTAGCACCGAAGCCAGCTGCGATAGCTGGGGCCATGCCCAAGCCAGCGAAAATGGCACCGAGACCCTTGCCTCCGTTCCAGCCCCACTGAACGTTGCGTGCACCAGCAGTGGCAACACCGACACCAGCGACGGAGGAGATCAGGGAGTAGGTGGAGGAGACGTGGGCGGAGTGGCGTGTGCACCACATGACCCAGATGGAGGCACCGGCGAGAGCGCAGGTGAACGCCAGCATCTGCACGCCAGCGTTGTCTTGGAAGGAGTCGGTGGGGATAATGCCGTTCTTGATGGTGTCCGCGGTACGGGCACCGACAGTGATGGCGCCGACCATCTCGAAGACGGTAGCGAGGACCATGGCCCATCGGTAGGAGATGGACCTGGAGGAGACGGACGTAGCCCACGCGTCTGGACATCAACGTCAGCTGTGCTCATGTGCGGTCTTCCATTGGAGGCTCCTCACTGGCGACATCGTTGGCACCATTGTTGTATGCATCGAGCAGGGCAAAGAATGTGCCGATCACGAACACGTAGGTGTAATCGGTGAGAACCATCTTGACGGTGATGTATCCGCTCACGAGTGATCCCGTGCAGGAAAAGAGGTTGTCGGGGAAGGTGTTGACAAGATGCTGTGGACTCGAAAAGGTGAATAGCGGACCGGCTGAGAGGACTATATACCAACAACGCTCCTCTGGCTCAACGACACGAGAAGAGCCTTCTCGCGGCGTTCGCCGGGGCCTCAATGGGTCGGTACGAGGTGTGAGGCGATCTTGGGGATCAAGCCACCCGCGACGTCTCGCGGTCGTAGTTCCAGGCGCGTTCTAGCGGCGAGCGCGCATGAGGGTCGCTGCAGTGCCGCCGGCGTCGCAGGTTCGGTGGCCATCGCGCTTGGCGCCGTGGCCGTCCGCGAGAGGATGGCGAGCGCGGTGGCGTCGAGTGGACTGCCGCTGCTGCTGTTGCTGTTGCATTGCCATGGCCATATCGCTGTTTCCTGGTGTTCTACGGTGCCTTCCGGCGACAGGGCTTCGCTCCTGCTGCATCTCTGGGCTGTTGCTTGCCTCTTGCCGCAGCGGAGAATCGGCCCAGGTCTGATCCTCGTCCACAAGACATCTTGTCTCCCACGCGAAGGCGGAGGAGCCGGCCTCAGCTCGAGGAAGCTCGTTGAAGGCGCAGCGAGAGAAAAGCTTGGCGACTTGGCGCGCTCGGCGGAGGATCGCAGCAGCGAATCATATCTCCGCATCCTCCAGCGTGTTTGATCTGCTGGCTGACCTCACTTCTCTCCAGATGGAACATCACCTACGCCAACGCTGCCTCCCTTGGCACCGCTCCACCCCTTCGCTGAACTCTTCCGGACACTTCACTGCTCTCGGTTCGTGTGCGGATGCGCCTCGGCCAATCTTAGCTGTCCTTCACAAGCATCTTGTCTTGCGATTGCCCACGCGAGCAGATCAGAGTTTGGGCAATATCGAATTCACGTTCTGTCTAATGAGGCCTGGATCCGCGCATGGCTTTGACAGTAGGATATCTCTTGGCCACGTGGGTGCCTTGTCGTTCTTAAGAGGCTCCCTTGACGTAGACACGGCTACTTCCTCCCAACGGCCTCGCCGTTGGGAGGTATTCACGACCCGCGCCTCTATGCTTCGAGAACCGCGATGATGCTGCCCTGAGGCCACCTCTTCGGACGACCGAGCAACTGCTCTCACACACGCCACTTTTATATTCCCCTGGCAAGCTACTGCATCGCAGCACGTGGGAGGAATGGGAGTTGGGCTCAATTAGTCTTGCTGGAGGCGTGATTGATGGCGTTCACAGCGCACACCCACGGCAGCGCCTGCCCAGTTGTGTTGGCAACCTCCGGCCCGTGGCATTCGTGCATGAGCGCTGGCAAAAACTACACACAAACCATCACACGAGCGCCAGACATCTAGCATCACTTTGGCGACAGCTCTCGTCGGCAACATTGCCTCAACACTGCTCGATACCTTCCGCTGCAGGACCTCCCAATGCATGACAGAGCTCGACGAAATCCGAGGCAGCCTCTTGAAGATCTCTGCCTGAGATCTGCATCGTCTTCACTGACAATCCAAGGCACGTGCTGATGGGGAGAGACGACAGTCGATGGACCACCCCATCGAATCTTCGTGCTCCTCAGCCTAGTGGGAAGTCAACCCGTCGTGCCTCAGACCAGCATCAGCTCCAAAGCCAATCCGGAGCATTCCCCATAGTTCCCACGCCGAGCAAGACCTCGCAAACTCAAGCATCAATCTAGATGGGCCTTGTGATAAGCGAATGGGCTGCATACCCCGTCGCGGCTGTCATGCAGGCCCTCTCACGCTTACTGTGGCGGGAGTACTTGGCGGGGGAAGCCTATAAGCCGCTCAGCCTAGTAGCTGAGACCCGAACAAGTGACAGGCAATAACGACAGCACGTGCCTTGGCATCTGCAGGGCTGGAACAACATATCTGGTAGATCCAGATGCTAGCCTATGCACTGTTCGCAAATCTCGGTCGTTCTTCATGTTCATCAGTGCGGCCGAATGCCTTTTGTCCTTTGGCACGTCCCTTACGACCGTAGATCTGCTGGACCTTCGCCACTTGTTGGCCGGAACGGCAAGCACAACGGGCTTGACGAAGTCGTCGTGCAGCTTTGCAGCGAGATGACCCTTCCATGACGGCTAGCAGAGAGACTGGTATTGCTCAGGGACTGATGAACCCTGAGTCGATACAGCTCTGACGAGGGATGACAGCCAGCAGCAACAGCGATACCGATGGAGAACTGTGCAATCCGCCCTCTACATCGCCCTGACGAGAAATGACGACGGACAGCAACAGTGGTATCGGTCAGGGACAGGACAGTCTCCGCTCGATACAGCACTGACGACTGACGACGTCAAGTAAAAGCAATACAGAGGTGTGAGCCATGGTTCCCCCCCTGGTCGAGTCGGCCATCTTGGATGGGAACGGGGAGGGTACATGCTCAGGAGGACATCACTGACGCTTGACACAAGATCACGACGACTGAACCATGAGGCCATCCGTAAAGACGACGGCCAGTCGTCCAAGAATTGCGCAAGTTCTCTTCGTCTTGTCCAGAACCCGAACGAAGCACAACATCTCCCTCCCGCCGCCCCTGCTGTAACGACCCTGGTTTCCTAGGCCCTCACTTGCACGACGATGGCAAACGTCGGGTGAGAGACGTTGTTGCACGGCAAGACCGACATCTGTATGGAACCTGGCGTTGCAAAGACGAATCGGCCAGACCAACCTCATCAGCGCACGATCATGCCGCGCGAGAACCCAGCGCGAGCAACTGGGGGTACACCGAGCGTTTCCTGTACACCCCGTCATTTCCTCTCCGTAGCCTCGCTCACCGTGATGCGCAAGATCTCAGTAGACCACACAATGCTGTCGCAGCGACGGCGCGATCAGTGCCGAGACCAGCAGATCAAGGACAGGACGGCATAAATCGCGACATAGAGGGCGTGTCTGGAGGAGCTGGCGTCTCGAACACCATCACGGTCGCAGCACCAACTGTCGTCGCATCGTAAAGCGCTCTCCTGGTAAGTCCCTGTTCTCAAGTGACAATTGACCGTGCACTTGCGATAATCTGCTCAGCGACATCGTACCAGTCGAATGTCCGAAAAACGAACTGGCACCGTCGACCCAACTAATATGCTCGGATGCTTTCCCAGACTACCGCAAAAACCTGCCGTCGATGTGAGTTGCGTAACATACATGGTACTACGCTCATGTGCTCCGCCAGGATCGGCCCTTTGAGTTCAAGAAGCAATGGCGCTGCTCTTGTCCAAAGTCGCTACCATGATACGGTGAACAATTGAGTGGTGTTTGATTTCGTTCTAGGGCCCCAGTCGACAAATAGCACGACAGGCGACTCTTCCCGCTGCTCGCGACGCTGTTCGTGTCCGCCGTAGGATCGGAGCTTGTTGCACCAGTCCGCCAAAGGCGCGGCGGAGGGCCAGACGATATCTGATCACCGCATGGTAATGTCAGCCCCCCGTGGACTACCATCAACGCCATGTGATGATATCGGTGGCGTGTCTAGGAGCAGGTATTGACAAGAGCATTAGACTGCACCAAGTTGCCAACAGACTTGTTCTCGAAGGACAGAACCGGGAGCAAGATGGTACATGATGTGAAGACCTTCCTCCTTGATCTGAATGCATGTGGGTCAGTCTGCCTGTTTTGCAGTGACGACGTTACTGTGTTCACTGGAAAGCTATGGAAGTTGACAGAACTGTTCTCCAGAAGAGGCATAATCGGAAGCTTGAAGCCTCTTGCTGTTTAGGAGAGTGCGATGAGTTCACTTTCGATTGCCAGAGAGACGCGTTACTGGCCCATTGGGTCATATGATTGCTCACTTGATGTACCGAGTCGTTGTTCAGGGGAGGTCGAAACTCTTGTTCCAGTTGTGGCGAGTGTCGCAATAGACAATAGCCAACACATATCCGTGTCGGCCAGCATGCAGTAAGTTTTGCAAGCTGATCTTCTGACGAGGAAACCTCCTTCGTGGTGGTAGTCGCTCTCACCGACGCCAGTGTGCGGAGTATTGGCAGATTACTGCGGCGACGCCATAGTTACGCAGCCCCAACTCTTCGCTCAGCCCGTAGCAGGTAGCACATGTCTACCTCCCGGCCCTCTGCAAAGAACTTCTTGTCCATTGAGAGCTCTGACAACGCCCATCATCTCCTCAAATTCCCATCTTCTCTCCATAGTAGACGCAACTTGGCGTCGCTCACATCAACAACCTCCACACACCCAAAATAATCGCCGCCGTACCCGTACAAACCCCCATCAACCACTGCAAAGTGGAAAACTTGACCGCTTCCAACCTCTCCCTCAACGCCGCACTCTCCTGCTCAATCCTCGTCTCCGTCTCCTTAATCTTCAAATCCTGACTATTCGCCTCCTCCCTAATCCTCCCCTTTTCCAAATTCAAATCCAACCTCACACTCGCCTGCGTCCTCTGCACTTCATCCCTCAATCGATTATTCAATTTCGTCAACTCGTTTGAAAGTCTCTCATGACTTGCGCGCGTGAGACTCGATTCCGTACTATCAGCAGATAACAGTTCGGAGCGAAGTTTTGCGAAATCGACTTTTTGGGTATAAGTTGCTTTTTCTTGGTCTTCGCGAAGGACCATTGTGCGAGTGAGGTTTTGGATTGCTTCTTCGATTACGTCGCTGAGGACTACCATCATTGCGCGGGATTGTTCTTCGGTGAAACCTTCTTGTTGGAGGCGTTGGACGAATTTTAGGGTGTCGAAGTGGTGGTCTTTGCGGTTGGGGGTGGTGGCGGAGAAGGCGCGGCGGGCGGCATGGTGGATGGAGGGGGAGGGTGTGTTTGTTCGGCGTTGGGCCCAGGTGTTTCGTGCGCAGGCTGCTGTGGCGGTTGTTCGTCTGGACTCGGAGCAGGGAGGGGTGTGAGGTTGTGCGGAGGGTTGCTGGAGGAGAGATGCGGTGGGGCGGATGGAGCTTGCTGTCCAGGCTCGCTGGACGGCGCGAGAGGCCAATGCGGGAACACTCATCGCTGGGAGGCTGTTGTTCTCTAGCAGTGGTTCTCGTAACGTTTGCAGAGTCCCGATGGAGATGTGGGACAAACGTCACGCGGAAGCTGCAGCACGAGCACAAGCAGGAGCAGGACAGGCTGACCCGCAACACACACCCCGGTCGTCGCACGCCGCCAATGAAAACGCGACGAGTCTATCACCACCGCCATCTCTGCTCTCTTCACTTCACTTCACCTCACATCCTGAGCCCCATCATCCACATCTTGCATGTGACCGCCGCTCTCTGCGCACGTGAGAACGCAGCATCAAGTGCATCCGGCACTAAAGACGAAGAACGTCTGCTCAACCGATCCCAAGCACCGCAGAAGCCATGTCTGGTCGCATTACGTTTCGCCGCGCCGAGTCGAGCGGTCGTCTCGGCAATGACGCCGCGCAGCCCGCAAAGCACCTCGAGCACGCACTTTCGATCGCTGCCGAGGAGGAGGGGTGAAGGGCAGAGGCTTGCAGTCTTTTTTGATCATGAGGTCGGAGGAAAATCCTGGGGTCGCTATGCAAGCCTTTGTTCATCACCAAGCAAGAACGGGCGCCGTTTTTTCTTGACCTCTTGACCTTTTTGCTTCTCCTCTCCAGCCCCTCCGAAAACGGCGGCATTGTCTCTGCTTATAAGAAGTCCCGACGTCTGCAGTCCATCGTATCTGCTTGCCCCGCGCAATCCATCTCTGCTCGTGAAACTCACTTTTGCGTGATCATTTCTCGGCGCCGAATACCAAGCTCTCACACCATTTCTCAATAACAAGAAAAATACTGCATTCCAAGAGACCAACACCCACTACATCCCCCAGAAATGGCCGCTGAAAACAAACCAACCCTCACCGGCCGCGGCGGCGCCGGAAACCTCAACACCCGCCCCCAAGCCAAACTCCAACACTCCGACCTCGAAACGCCCACAATAAAATCCACAACCTACACCACCGGCCGCGGCGGAAGCGGCAACATGGCCAAAAACGACCCCTCCAACGCCACCGAAGCCCGCCAAGCCCAAGACGTCGACACCCCGGCCCACCACAACAAAAACATGGAAGGCACATACCACTGGGGCCGCGGCGGTCAAGGAAATATGACGACGTTGGGGAAGAGTGGGGCGCAGCAGGCGAGGGATAAGAGTATGGAACGGAAGAGGGAGAAGAGGTTGAGTCGTGGGGAAGATGGGGCGGAGAGGCCGAATAATGGTGGAGGGAGGGCGGGGAGTTTTTCGGGGATGGTGAATAAGGGGAAGGAGTTGTTGGGGTTGAATAAGGAGAAGAATGGGAATGGGAAGAATGGGTCGCAGTTGGCCAAGGAGAATGAGAGTGCGATTGAGTAGCTGATTCGAAGCTTGAGCCGTGAAAGTGGGTTCGTTGGTGGCGATGTGATGCGATGCGTCAAGAAGAGCGAGGAAGTTGGGCTTTTCACGCAATATACCCTATACTCTTTTGTCATTTGGGAGGCAGGCGGTTTCTGGGAGAATGATACCTGAATCTGTTTTGTTTTGTGGTTGTGTGTGTTTTGGAAGCATGTTTCTCATTGCGCAAGAGCAAACACAGTGCGGGCGCGAAGAGCATCAAGTCCGGATGATTAGCAGACAAATATCAAAAGTTACAGTTTCTTACACTCATTTCTTCACAGTTCGCGTCGTGAGACCACACAACGAGATGTGGCGCACTCAAATACGATTGTCAGAACATTTCACTCACCAGCAAAGATACGACTGACATTATGAGAAACACAACTTTTTCCAAGCGAGGGCTCTGCTATTTCTCTACAAGTCTCTATTTTATAAAACTCTCCAAAGAAGGATCGGTCTCTATGATCCAGAAAATCTTTCTTCAATATCAGACACACGAAACTCTAATCCACCTTCTTGCTCCCCGCAATTCGATTCGGCGTATCCGCCTTCTCCATGAAGAAAGCCCTTTCAAGCCCTTTCAGCACCTCATCAATAAAGATGATTGGCGCACTCCATGCCAACACAATCTTCCACTCTGCCCACCCGAGGGGCACGATGCCGAAGATTCCTTGTAGGATCGGTGTGTATAAGAGGGCAAAGTGGAGAACCATGGAGAGGGTGATGGCGTAGATGAGGATCATGTTCTTCCAGACAGGGAGTGTGAGGAGGGATTCCGAGGAGGAAAGGGCGTTCATGGCGTTGAGCATCTCAATGACGACAAGGATGGACAACGAGATGGTCGAGGCGGTCTTGGCTGAGGAGTCGGAGAACATGGTGCAGCCGATTTGTGGGAAAGAGCTGGCGCAGCGGTGGAAGTGGGTCTACAACAATGTTAGTATGCTTTGTAAGGAATCAGTGCAAGGGGGAAAGCTCACCAGTTGGTAGAAGGAGATTTGTGGTCCTCCTTCAAAGAACATGAACCACCATGCGTAACCTCCAACAGTGGCCAGACCAACGTAAGTTCCAATAACCATGTACCGGAAGAAGAGCCAGCCGCCGACGAGAGCCTCGTCTCGCTTTCGTGGAGGTCGCTTCATCACATCGTGATCCTTCGGGTTAAAGCTCAGCGCCGTTGCAGGGAGTCCATCAGTGACCAAGTTGACCCAGAGAAGTTGTACTGGAATAAGTGCCTCAGGCATGCCGAGCGCTGCTGTCAGGAAGATCGATACGACCTCACCAATGTTCGATGAGATCAGGTATCGGATGAATTGCTGGGTGTTGTTGTAGATGCTGCGGCCTTCCTCGACAGCCACCTCGATCGTTGCAAAGTTATCATCGGCGAGAACCATATCAGCGGCAAGCTTGGCGACATCGGTGCCAGATCCCATAGCGACACCAATGTCACTCTTTTTCAAGGCAGGCGCATCATTGACACCATCACCCGTCATGGCGACAACCTGGTTGTCAGACTGCAGAAGATCGACAAGCTTAGACTTGTGTCCAGGCTCAACGCGGGAGAAGAGAGAAGCGTTACGTGCAGCCTTGAGTTGATCGGCATCGCTGAGTTGATCGAATTGACGTCCAGTAAAGCTCTTGCCAGTGAGATCCTCGTTAGGGCCAAACACGCCAATCTGTCTGCAAATCGTCTCGGCGGTGTTCTGATTGTCACCAGTGATCACCATGACACGAATGCCTGCGGATCGACACTTCGCAATGCTGTCTGCCACCTCCGGTCGGGGTGGATCCAACATACCAACAAGACCAAGGAAGGTCATGCCTTGTTCGAGCTGCGCGTAGTCCTTTGGTGTCTTGGCAGTTTCGGTGAGTGGGTTGGAGATGTTGTTGACACTGGCGAATGCGATGACACGAAGACCTTTGTTGGCGAGATCCAGAACCTCCTTCTGTAGCAATGAAGCGTGCTTAGCGCTGAGCTGAACCTGCTTGCCATCGGCTCCAACAATTGTCTGTGTGCAGCGCTCAATGATAGACTCAGGTGCACCCTTTACAAGCAGACGTCGCACGCTGCCGCCATTGACAAGCACAGACATGCTCTTGCGGTCTCGAGAGAATTCGTATGTCCTCAGCTTCTGCGAGTGCGTGGCGTAATACTTGCTCGCAAAGTTCGTCTTCTGCTCAGGCTGCAGGCTTCTCTTTTGGGAGTTGTGCGACGCTTCAGGAGTTCCAACCTTCTCGACCAGAGTTCTCAACGCACCTTCGGTGGGCTCACCAACATTCACGTAGTTGCCAGTCTTGCTGTCGTAGGCCAGTTCTGCATCGTTGCAAATGGAGGCACATTCGGTGATCTGTGCGATGGTCTTCGACGTGGCAGCTGGTGCATCAATGACCCTCTCGCCACGCCTGACAACGCCTACTGGAGCGAAGCTGCTGCCTTCCACGTCGAGCTCTTCCAGTCCAGATTGTCCTTCGTTGATGTACACGATTCGATTAACGCTCATTTGGTTGGTTGTCAAAGTACCGGTCTTGTCCGAGCAAATAACACTGCAGCTGCCGAGAGTCTCCACCGAGGGCAGGCTGCGCACGATAGCATTCTTCTTAGCCATTGTCCGTGTTCCCAATGCAAGACAGGTTGTGATGACCACGGCAAGACCCTCGGGAATGGCAGCGACACCGAGCGAGACGGCAATCTTGAGATAGTAAATGGCTCCCTTGGTCCAGGATCCGCCGAAAGAATCGTCGTTGAAGTGACGAATGTTGATCAACCAAACCAGGATACAGATGCCAGAAATGACCTTTGCCAGAGTGTCGCCGAAGTCGTTGAGCTTCTCCTTGAGAGGTGTGGGTTGAGAAATCTGCGAAGTGATGCTCTCGTGGATGTTTCCCATCGCGGTGCTCGTTCCCGTGAGGACGACAATGGCATGAGCATGTCCCGTCACGACAGTCGTTCCCGAGAACAGCATATTGATCTGATCCTGCTTGACAGCTTGTGTATCCTTGATCGCGGCAACATCCTTGCCCACGCTCTCGCTCTCTCCAGTCAAGATACTCTGATCCACGCGGAACGAATTGCTGTTGATGCTGAGCAGCCTGCAATCCGCTGGGACTTGATTGCCAACAGCAACATCCACAATATCACCTGGGACCAGGTCCTCTGCCTTGACGGTGTGAATCTTGCCATCACGAATGACCTTTGCTGTGGTTGCGGTATACTCTTGCAATGCTGCAATGGCCTTTTCTGCCGAACTCTCTTGACTAACTCCAACGACTGCGTTCAATATCAGGATGGTGAGGATAACAGCCGGATCGACGAATGCGGTCCATCCCTCTTCCTCCTCGAACAGCGCGAGAACGAACGATACGGCGGCGGAGCCCAATAGGATGATGACTAGCTGATCCTTGAACTGCTCGAGGATGAGTTCCCATATGGGCGTTGGAGGGTCTTCTGGAATGGCTGTTGATGAATGGTCAGTGCTGCTCGCGTCGCGGATGCATGATGTCGTGGTGCATACCATTCTTTCCATACTTCGTCCTCGCACCTTCCACAGCGCTCGATGAGTAGCCCGACTGCTCGGTGACATTGAAGTGCTTGAGCACGTCTTGCGGCGAGCGCACGAACGCGTTCTCCATGGCTCGCGCCGATGACGCCTTGCAGCAGGTTCGTGGGTGCGACCTCTCCCAACACAGCTCTTCTCGCAGCGGAGGGGGAAATCTAAGAAACTTCGCCGCTTCTTATCATGTCCGGCGTGTGGCGACGGTGGGTCTGCGGTGGTGACGGCGGTGGTGGGGATGCGACTCAGGACACGTTGCGCGTCGTTCGGTGGAGGATGGCGCTGTCGGAGTCTCACACGTGCACGCGGTGGTCTGGACGAGTACTCGGAGGGTGCCAGATGTTTCTACGGAGCAGCGGCCAAGAGGCCACCTATCGAAGCAAAAGCCTACGTTTGCCGACCGCGCAGACCCCACGATCGCCTGTTGCATGATGCAGGCGGGTCCTGCAGCTGCGGGCCATGTCTGACCGGCACCAGCACGCATGCGGCCTGAGCTTGCTTGGCATTGAGCTTCCTTCCGCTTCCGCTTCCGGCATCTCCATCTTCCTCTCTCCTGCACGCCAATTCCCTTCGTCAGACCGCTTCGTAGAGCATCCAGTATCCTTCACTTTCATGATGAAGCTGTGCGGCGTACACCATGACTCACAGCAGTCCTCTGCCTCCGTTGATTGGCATAGCGTCCGCTATGATGCGCGTAGACGAACGAAACGGACCAGGATAACCATCTACAGTCGCCACGAAAAGCACCAGTTCTCAGCCTGCCGCACGCCTCCAATGTTGAGAAGATGCTACCCTCCTCGGACAATGACAGAGCAGTCTCCAAATTGCTTCAAGCACCTGTGGCAACCAATAGCCTCACCACTGAAGCACTTGCTCGTTGGCCTCGACGGAGAAGTTCCAACAGCCCGTTGGTGTGAGTATGGTTGCACCTGCCATCTGTTCCCGTTTGTGACTACACGGTCCCATATGCTCGTTCGTCGAACGTGAATTGAACGGGTACTCGAAAGCCGCGATACACTCATGCCACGTTGGCGTCTTCTCTATTGGATCGTCGCACTCTTTCTTGGCTGAGACGAAGAAGCAGCGTTCGGAGTCACACAGGCTGTCAGCGGCACCAAAAACCTCCCCATGCTCGAACTCGATCTTGTTGTCGACAAGGTAGTTGCAGAAGATGTCTATGCTATGCCAGAAGTCGTCGTAAGGCCTTGTCACCGTGGTCTTGGACGGACGAACACAGTCGATTCTCCATTTGTCGTTGGCATTGGGCTGCGGTATAATGGGGATCGGAGCGTTAGGACCAGGAGGAGGCATTGGAACCCACCATGCGCCGTTGACCAGGGCGGAGGTGTTGGCGAGAGACGCAGAGAGCTGCTGCTCATTAGCTGAGGCACAAGGTGCTCCTGTTATCGGGCATTCACTCACACTGGGAACCGCAGCGGCGGCAGCAGTCGACGCGGCGAGCAGCACCGTAATGAGCACGTCGATCAACTTCATGATGTGTCGTGCTGTGTTTGGTTGTGCTGATGTTTTGTGGTAGTGGAACAGAAGAGAGAAACGCGAACGAAAGGTGGCAAGGTCATTGCAGTTGGGAGCCATGAGTTTCCCCCTTCTTCACATGGATGCATGTGCAGTCGAACTTGCCGTTCAGTCAATGGGACGTCGCTCGTGACAAACAGAGCTTGGAATCACGACTGATCTGACCGACTGCAGAGATGACAAGAGCCCTACAGAGAAGAGTGCGTAGTCGCTCATGATCGACAGCAACATTGGACTTCGGAAATATGCAGACTTTGCCATCTCTCGCGAACTTGGGTCCACAATCTTCTCGATATCTCGAGAGGAAGTTCCTAAGCTACGCTACGAAAGGTGGAGACAAGACTGAAAATGCAGGTGAGCATCGGGCTAAGTTAGGTTGCCTTTCGCCCTGAAACCGGACAAGTTGCTATTTCACTCAGAGAGAAGCCGCTCATGAACGCCACTACTAGGAAACCCAACGAGTTGCAACAGAGAACCGCAAATTCAGAAACATGCTACTTTGCAATCTCTCTGACGAACTTGAACCCGCAATCTTCTCGGCATATCGAGACGGAGTGCCTGAGCTACGCTGCAAAACGCGGAGACAAAACTAAAAATGCATGTGAGATCAGAGTAAGTTAGATTCCCTTTCCTTTGTTGGGATCGCAACTGGGCAGGCGTACGAATATTGAAGCATCTTGCAGAGCGAACGAGCCAACGGGCGAGCCGCGGACAGACTCGACAGAGGGACAAGCGTCGGAACTGCGAATACCGTGGCGTGCAGCCATTTTGGACAAGGCCACCGAGAGCCTTGCGCGTGTCAAGCTGCCAAATCTCTCCACCGAGTCAATAGTGGCAAACCCGACCAGTTACAACTACAAATCGAAAATTCGGAGACAGAATCGAAAATGCATATAAAATCGAACAACGTTGCCATTCGCTCAGAAAACAGTTGCTCGTGAACGCCAACAGTAGCAAACCCGACAAGTTACAACTACAAATTAGAAACCTGGAGTTATGTACAGTTTGCGATTTCTCTCGTGAACTTTCAATCTGCATTTACCTCGATAATCGAGACGGAGTGCCTGGGCCACGCTGCGCAAGGCGGAGACGAGACGGAAAATTCATCTGAACTCGAAAAAGGTTGCTGTTCGCTCAGGAAACAGATGCTCGTGAACGCCAACACTGGCCAACCCGACTGGTTGCAACTAAAACCGAATTTCGGAGACATGCACGTTTTGCGATATCTCTGGCGAGCTTTGAATCCGCAACTACGACGCTTGTCGACACGGAGCGCCTGAGCGACGCTGCATGAGGCGGAGACAACAAGGATCGATAGGGTGTTCAAGTTCACCTGGCAGTGTGAAAGACTCAAGAAACCATTGACTCTCAATTATGCGCAAATCTCAAACATTAAAGGTATCTCATACTCTGGCCTCGCAACACTCTCCACAATCAGAGATTGAACCGCTCCAACCACATATGGCCATTTCAGAAAGTTCACCAATCGGAATCGCTGAACACCTCTGGCATTGGCTTGTGAACTTCGGCAGAGAACTTCCAGCATCCCGTTGGCTCAATCGTGCTTGCTCCCCTCAGTTTTGGAGGACCCCTCATGCATTTGCCAATGTGATACTCACTTCCAGTCTGGTACGGATACTGCATGCTCAGTATGCAATCCTTCCACTCCACCGTCGCCTTGGGCTTGTTGCACAGGTACTGCGCTGAAGCAAACATACAGCGAACCGGATTGCATAAGCTGTCAGCGGCACCGAAGACCTGAAACCACTCGTGTCAGCAAAGTGAGTGTCCACGCTATTGAAAGTGAAATGACACCGAAGTGTGTGACACGAAAGTGAACATACCTGGCCCTCATCGAATTCAATCTTCTCCTCGGCGAGGTAATGACAGAAAATATCCAGTGTGTGCCAATAGTCGTCATATTTCATCCACAGCGTGTCCTTGCTCGGCTCGATGCATTTGATATCGTAGTGGAGCGCAGGATCGGGATGTGGGTGCGGCGGTGCAGGGAGATTGATGTTGACCAAGGTGGAGGTGTTGGTAGAGAGCTATTGCGGATCGTTAGTACAATAAATCGAACAGGTGGTAGGTACCTGAGGCGTTCTGCATGAACTTACACTCGAGATGGCAGCGGCAGCGGCAGTGGAAGCAGAAAGTAGTACTGCGATGAGCAAGTTGAGAACCCCCATGGTGGGTGTTTGTTTTGGGTCGTGTTGGTGTGTTGGTGGAAGTGGGACAGAAGAGAGAATTTTCGATGGTAGTAGCGACAGTCATGATTTCCTCACTTCTTCACATGGATGCATGGGAAGGACTAATGCATGTGAGGTCGGACTTGCCATTCACCGAAAAGGAAGTCGCTCGTGACAGCTGATCAGAAACCGCCACTGTCGCCGTTTCTCCGAATCCAACTGACCCTTCCACGGGAGCCTGCATGGAGAAACCTTTAGAAGCACTTGGCTCTGAAGTCTAGAGACACTGGTGTCTCCGGATCTACATATGTTATGCAGGCGCTGAACGAGGAAATGACCATGGATTTACTCCTGTCCGATTGCAGAGACACAAGAATTCGGCTTCCGTATCTCTAGAAAGATCAATTCATCGCAGCTGCTATGTAGAAGGATCAGCGCGAAATGCCGCCCAGCCCATCAAGCAGAGAAGGACTCCCTGAGGAAGTCGACTACTAGCACAGCAGAATTTTGATTCTAGACCGTCAGTACCAAAGGATCGGAGTATCGAAGCATGATGATCCAACACGGCTCTTGCTTACTTGCTGAAGACGCAGAATATACGACAGCATTCCTTCTACACCGAACCCTGTCCCGAGAGCGGAACTGAAGTTTCACCAGATTGCATTGGATGGAGTGCACGTGGTCCTTCATACCAGCGGGGAGGTTTACATAATGGATATTTTCGAACAGTAGCGCTGGCCAAGCTCTGATTTCTTTGATCAGAGCCATCTAGGGCCATTAGGAGTCTTCATGGTAGTGATAGGAAGTGATAGTACAGGGCCAACGGTTATAGATTTGCGGAGCAGGATAATTCAACAATTCAGGGGTTGCTCACTGTACGTAGCTTTAGCCGCGTGCGATGCTCAAGGGAAGAACTGATAGGCTTGTAGGGATGCAGCTCTGATGGTAGCGAGTTGCCTGTTCCCGAGTTGTTGTCGGATTGGTAGTATAGCTTTGGGTGCCAGTTCACGAGCAGCAGCCTGTGCCAAGGAGCGGATACGATGAAGTGTGCCTGCATACTATTGTCCTGGGTAGTCCTATCTCTGGGTACACAACGATGCCATGACAGACTCCTTTTCTTACACTGGTGGCTCGCAAGCGATTCGAGACTCTGGAAGAGAAGAGAACGCCACCGGATTTTGTCGATTTGTGTCTGTTTCTCTGCGCGTACTTAGTCGCCAGTGTCATCTACGTTGATCATACAAGGCAGCGTTGCTGATAGCTTATCTACAAAAGCATTTCATTGATCGTTAGTTTCCTCTCATTTGTTGAGCACCGCATGGACAGAATTTCCGCCATTTTTGCCATGACAATCACTCAACGATACAGAAGCAACAATCAAACGAGATACAACCAGGATGAGCCATCGTTCTCGTGAGCAGCACCTAGAAGTGATCGATCGACTTCTCGGCAATCTAGCCTGTTCTTTACGGTGTGAAATCGACAGGTGAGCAGCATCAAATCGGCAATTACGCTGGAAGAAGCTGCGCCTAGTGGGACATGTCTTAGGCGTGAACCCAGTATCACTGATAATCTCTGAAGGCATCGTCATGTCCTCTCGTCCGTCGCTTATCAATTTAGCAGCGCGAAGGGCGCCGCGAGATCTAGAAAAGGAGACGGGATCATAGCAGATAAGACTATTCATGTGCACAACGTTGAAGCGTTCGCGATCGATCGTTTAGTCTCTGCTAATGTCATAAGGCAGCATCCTCGATCGCTTGCTTATCAAAACATGTGCTCATTGATCCTTCAATCAGAGCTCCCACCACCTTTCTCGCCCTCGTCACTCTCTTCATCATCATCATCACTACCACCACCAGCAGCAGTCCCAGCAGCAACACCCCACCCCGCATTTCCCTCCGTGCCATCTGGCCCATCTCCATCCATAGCCTCGACCAAATTCTCGAACACCACCACATTCACTTCATCAAAGTACCCCGTGCCGGTGTAGATGATGCTGGTAGTCCCCTTCGGGATCGTGTTCCAGGTGTATGGCGTCGGCGGAATGGTGACGTTTGGCTGAGGCACCGTCTGGTAGGCCTGGATGACCCCGACGATGCCCAAAACCAAATCGACCACAAACTCGGTCGCTTCACCCTTCTGCTCGCGCCGGCCCAAATATTCCTGTGCGGCACTCACGGTATCGAGCGTCTCGCTGTAGTATTGGTCGATGAAGAACTGGAAGCTCTTCTTCGCGGCTGCCGCAACTTCGCCCATCGTGCCCACATTGATTGGCTCATTGCGGTAGCAGAACTTTCGGAGCGGCTTGCAGATATCGCAGCGCTTCACCTTGGTCTTCTTGGCGCTCGCGTTGTCGGCAGTGGCGTTCTCGTGGTAGTGGTCGTAGACTGAGGCGGCCTTCTCAGCGATGGCTTGGGACAGCGTCTTCGACGTGACGAGAGCGGCGGCGTTGGCTGGCATGTGGCCACTCAAGCTGAACTTTGGGTTCTCCGAGGAAGCGACAACGTTGTTGGGGGCCATTGTATTGTTGATGGGAACTGGAGTTTGATAGTTGAATGCGTGGTGTACTATATAACCGCAGTGATATGTCAGTAAACGTCGGCCGACGAAGCAATAGATAAATGGCGACAATGTTTGCTTACCTGGTTGTGTGTTGAAGGAGCTTTGTGTATGTTGCTTTGTGTTGTTGTATTGACAAGCAATAATTGATGAAAGGGTGCGTTCGAGTGGGTGTCGCCGATGGTTCGAGTGGATGTTGGGGAGAGAGAGTTTGCAGCAGAAAGAGAGAATTCATAGTGCGAACGAGGCTGCTGGGTGGATGGGAGTAAGTTTTCTGTGGGTCCAGCGACCCACAAATGTTTGTATTCACTCACCGCAGCACAAGAGACTCGATTGGCTAACGGCCTACAGAATGGTGAATTAGCGGGTAGGTCAGCTGTTGTAGTCTCCACTCCCAGATAGTAGAGGCCGAGGTTTGCACATGCAATGTTCGATGAAAGCCATTGCGTCGCCCAAAATGCGCATGCATAGCTGTGCTCATCAAGCTACGTTGTGTGAGAACCATGATTGACTTCTTGATTGAGAGAAGGCATGGTGGGCCGTTTTAGCTACTTACGGGCTGATGTGGAGAAAGAGCTCTGCCCCGTCTGCATTGTTCCGCTATTTGACATGGTTGTCTTCATCATCGTTACCCGTGCATCACGATAGCAACATGCAGGAACCCATCTGTATAAGCTCCAGCCTTGCCAAGATCGTCCAATTTGGCAGCAAGAGGTACAGCGGCTCCATGTAACACGGGCCGAGCGTAGATAGGACTCCTTCTACTTGGAAAGATGGTAGGCAACAGAGTGTTCAGCGCAGTGCCGAGCGTCTGTGGCTGCTTCGACGCATGTTGTATGGGGACAAGGGCTTGCACCACTCTCAGGTGACCAGGCGCGACTTCCTCCTCTATGGTCTCGGTGGCTTCTCTGTTGCCGGACGTTGGTAGATAGATCTTTATCGGCACGTGCCGTATTGTGAGGCCCGGGGGATTTAGAAGCTTGGCGTTGACTGTGTTGAAAAGTGGTCTATCGTCTGCTCGAAGTCAGTGAGTTCTCATCTGAAATTGGATATCGACCTACGATTCTGCACAGACAGCCAAAGATTGTCTGAGTCTTCTTTGCTCATTGACATGACTGTCCTAGCTGTCCCATTCCTGACGTAGTCTGCTTCCTTCACCGCATTGATGTATGTATCCTGCATCGTTCGACCTTCTGCGTCGAGCTGAATGAGCTGATCCGCAGGGAAGTCTGAGTAGTGGATAACTAGCTGCCAAGGTATAGTCGAAGATCCCGATGGCTTGCCACTGAACAGTTGGGACTTTTCAGCATCGGGCAGGCCTGGTGGGTCCAGATCAAGCGGCTCAGCGCCAGAAAAGAGGTCGTAAAGCAGTCCTAAAGGATAATGCCATTTCATCGGCACACCTTCGAAGGAGATCCAGGCATCATGCGCCGGAACTTCAGGATTGATCAGGCTTGGCGCGAAGAAGGCATGTAATCGAGGCAGGAGGAAGCCTAGGTAAGACAGTCGAGGATACTGCACCAGATACGCCTCGGACTTATCATAGGTCCTGCAATCCGATGCTGCCAACCGGATCTCGAGTGCGATGGATCCGCTCCATATCTTGGTCTGTAAGGCGGCTATGGCGTTGGCGGTGTCAGGCATCACCGCAGACTTCTCGAGAGTGACAGATGCGGATTCGTTACTTCGACCAGCATCGTGATATTAAGCAAATTCTGAGGAGACAGAGTAAATCACAAATAGTGGTTGTTAGAGAAGCAAGCTGATGTCCACATGGTCGGCGATCGGGGCTTGGCATTGTTCACATGCGACCAACTTGTTGGAGCTTCATGCATCCACGAACACGACTTCAGCCAGTTGTCAATCATGTCTTCGTCAATACTTCTCACACCGCCGACTGCGAACGATCCCTCGAAGACTCTAGCCGTCTCTGCACAAGCTAAATCGTACTTCAAATCGCAATCTTCCTGGTCGCTCCCCTACCCGCTTTCACTCTTCTCCAACTCCGAATCGCAGGAGAAATGGGCCTCGTACGAGAACATCTTCCTTTCTGCGCTACGCACGGGCGACGATGATGCAGCGTACCTATGTCTCGAGGAACTCACCGACCGCTTCGGCCAGACAAATGAACGCGTGGCAGCTCTCCGTGGGCTTTGGGCGGAAGCCACGGCCAAGACACAGGAGGACTTGGAGAATGTAATGAATCACTACGAAGAGATTCTGAAAGAGAACCCCACAGTGTTTACGATTCGCAAGAGGAGGATAGCCTTGCTGAAGAGCATGGGAAAGACGGGAGAGGCGGCCACGGCATTGACCAACTTACTTGACACGAGTCCCACGGACATCGAGAGTTGGAGCGAGCTGGCGGAGTTATATGTGCAGCAGGGATTGTATGATCAAGCAAAGTTCTGCTTGGAAGAGGTACTATTGCTGGCACCGAATGGATGGAACTTGCATGCGCGGATGGGAGAGGTCACGATATTAAGCGCCAATGCGCAACAGAATGGGAGCGGAGAACAGCTGAAGCAGCTGAGCGAGGCGGTGAGGAGGTTCTGCCGAAGTGCAGAATTGTGCGACGACTACCTCCGCGGCTATTACGGACTGAAGCTGGTATGTGCGAAGCACTTGTAGCCGCTGGCGACTTTTGGGAGCTAACAATGTTTCTAGAGCTCAACACGATTATTGGATGTCCTATCCTCGAGCAAGAAGGGCCAAGTCACAAGCTCCGACCCTTCAACGGGAGACCTTGCACCGCCAAGCATAGAAAACGTCAAGAAACTGAACGAATTGGCGACAGCGAAACTTGCTGAGATTGTCCGAAGAAGTACTTCTGGCGAGAAAGAATGGGATGGCTACAATGCAGCTGAGATCGCTGCCGCTCGGGAATTATTAGACAAAGACACGCAAAAGATCTCAAGATGACCGAGCGAGCCAGCACGATAAGAAGACATAGACAAGATACCCAGTTGAATCAAAAGGATGAAAGCAATCATCTCCGGCCAGTACACAAAACTGTCTTGGTATATCCGCCATTCCAAGCCTTAAGTCACCTTCAACGCCATAACTCATCCTCCCTCTGTCGATGTTGCCTATGAAATCGCATGCGCAAACACCTTCTGCGCCAGCTCGCTCAACAACCTCATTTTCTCAGGTTGATCCAACTCCTGGAAGACACTGTAAACCGACTTGCCCCTCTTATCTCTCACAGCACCCAATCGATTCCCTGCAACCGCACCAGCGACCGCACCCGGGAAGTTGCCCACAATGAAGCCCATCGCGCCTCCACTGACCCCTCCAACGATACTCCAAAACGTCCCTGTCGGCCTGCCCTCCCCATCTGCCATTCCCTCATCCTGCATCATCTCTTCAAACACAGAGCCGAACTGCTCGTTGCTGAACCGATTCGCGTCGCCTTCTGTCTTGGCCTGCCCGCCGAACATGTTGCCAAACATGCCAAAAGGGAAATTGAATCCCGCTCCTCCACCATTTCCTCCGGTGCTCGAGCCAGCTTCCGGGCGTGGAACTTCTTCATCGAAATCAAACCCTCCAGGAGGGTTCTGTGCATTTGAGCGCGTGTTTCTGCCGCTACCTCGACCACTACTGCCCCCACCAAAACCGTAGAAGTTCGTGCGCGTGGTATCGTAGTCTCGTCTTCGAGTTGGATCGGAAAGAGTGTAGTACGCGTCGTTTATCTGCTGGAACTTCTTGGTACGAGTTTGGCGTTCTGGTGAGTCGGCGGGCACGCGATCTGGGTGGTGACGGAGGGCTTGCTTCTTGTAAGCATCTCTTATTTGCTGTTGGGTTGCTTTGCTGTCGATTTCGAGAGTGGCGTAGTAGTCGACTGGTGGGGCGGACATGGTTGCCGCTGAGAGTTCTTCGAAGGCGAGTCGACACACTGAGTAATGAGGAGGTTTCGCAGAGAGTTTTCAGGCGAGGTGTAACTTTGGATGACAGCTCGTGCCTGGCATGTGTTTGGAGCTCCGTGGTGACTGCTATGACGTACGTTACCAGACCCTGGGTCTGCTTTCAACTTTGCGCTGTCTAGCTGTCTCAAGATCTCAGACCACTATCAACAGACCGAACATACGTTCATTCACTCCTTCACTTTTGCGACGATAGCAGCCCGCTCTTGTGTTCAAGGGTCTCTACCGATGTTCGTTTCATTCACCGAGGGAGAGACAAGCAAGATATGAACAGTCGAAGAAACGCATATCACTAATGTAGACTTTCATTTAACGAACTGCAAACCTTCAAACATTTCATAAACACGATTAGCCTGAACCCTCTACAGGCGTTCAATCTGATACAATGGCACCAGCTTCTCGTCCCGTCTCCACAAGATCCAACGCCTGACGAACCACGGCAACCACACCTGAGACTGATAGCTGGCATGCTTGGTGGTAGGGACGCCAAAGACATAATCAAGCTGCTCGAGGGAGAGTTGTTTGGTCTCAGGCACAATGAAGAATATGACGACAAAGGCCACCATGTTAAGGCCAGCATAGAGTCCAAAAGCTCCGGTGGCGCCTATCTTGTTCAGGAGCGAAGGGAAAGTCAGACTCAGTGCGCTGCTGACCGAGTTGTTGACGCAGATGGTGAAAGCTCCCCCGATTTCGCGATGCGAGAGCGGGAAAGCCTCACTGAAGTAGATGGAGGGGATGGGACCAATTCCGACTCCGTAGAATGCTGCGAAGAGGTAGATGAAGAGTGCAATCAGCGGGATGCGAGCCGAGTTGGAATCGTTCAGGAGGAAGCATAATCCGGCAGCGAGCAGGCACCATGCCATATTGGGGAATGTAGAGAGGAGCATGTTGCGTCTCCCAAACGTGTCCATGTTGTACACCGCAGGCAGAGCGAAGATCAGAGTCACTAACCCAAATCCCCAGGAAGCCAGCAGTGAATTTGTCATCGAGTATCCGGCCTCAGCGAAGACTGTCGATGAATAGAAGGCCATCACATTGATTCCTGAGAATTGCTGGCTGATCACGATCCAAGCAGACGCAGCCGTCGCTCGTCGAAGGCGAGGTACTGTGAAGAGTTCCAGAGCGCGGCGAGCGAGCGATGTACCTTCAATAGCAAGGCGCTCTTGCACAATTTGGGCATGTGCAAAGTACAGCTCGCGGGCAGCAATCAACTTCGAACTCCGGATGCGACAGAAGGATTGAAAGGCTTGACGGTATCGGTTCTTCTTCAGATACCAGCGAGGCGATTCTGTTGGACGATCAGCGGATCTGGAGCCTCGATGGCACCAATGTTGGTCGAGAAACTCACCAGGGCACAGCCAAATCAAGAAGAGCAAGGGCACAGCAGGCGCAAAGGCGGCTGCAAGCTGGAATCTCCATGCATTCTTGCCGACGTCCTTGAACATCAGATTCACGGAGAAGCCGATGAGAATGCCGAAAGCAACCCAAAGCTGAAAGCTTGTGACCAGACCGCCTCTAATGTTCGTCGGTGCCACTTCAGCAGTGTAGATTGGTATGGTGGAGATCTTGATTCCCATTCCGATGCCCATGAACAGGCGGCATAGCATCAGTTCCCACCAGCTGTGCGTGAACGCCTGAGCCAATACAGGGAACACAACGAATATGTTGGTCAGGAAGATGGTCCCGCGACGGCCGAGCAGATTATTGATGGGATCTGCCGCCCATGCGCTCAACAAGCCAAACATGGTAGGGCTGGCATTAATAGCACCGACGAGCCACCCATTATGAGCGATGCCGAACTCTTCGGGAAAGCTGAGATTTGCTCCATTTGCGCCGGTATTGTCCCAGCCTTGAATTGCGGAACCCAAAGAGACGATGCCGATGCAGAGATACAGAGTCCAGGGCAAATTCCATCGATGCGTATGTTCCATGCGAAGGTATTTCTTGTCATCTTCAGTAAGCTCCTCGATGTCCTCGAATTCCTCTTGCCGTTGAGCGAGAAGCGCTGCTTTGCGAAAAGTTTCAGACTCATCCTGGAACTCATATGTCGTGCAGAACAGGTCAGCTTGACGTTGGAGTTCTTCCTTGGTGAGATGAGCTAGAGGGTTCCGAATCGTTGCTTCAATGTTCCGCTGCCGGTCCAATGCATGTTTCGCATCCTCGAGGTGTTCTGCAGAAGCTGCATCAACCTTCAAGACATCGATGGGCTTCGACATGATGTCGGTTCACAGTAGTGGAATGCTGAGAGGCACGATTGTAGTTGCAAGGCGTGCGACAGGACGCGATCCTGAGACTGCAGTGCTACTCATATACACCAACGGCCCTGGTGATACGTTGCAGTGTAACGATGTCGCCGCCTCTCTCGTCCTCAACTTGGAAACGACGGGCCCGATACGACATCACCTGACGAAACATCAATGCCCTGCACAGGATAGCACGTTGGAGCAACTTTGGGGTCATGTTTTGTGGGCCATTTTTGACTCAGGTCCCCTGTCCGCACCCTGCTCGCCCCCAGAAACCCCGCTTTTCCCCTGCTGGCCTGTACAGGCACGGTCTGGGGTTCATGGAACTTCCATTCGAAGCGAGGAAGAACATACTTGTTCTAGACATCCACGTGGGTGGTTCGGACACGAGCCTGTGCAGGGTGGCGGGGGCACCTGTACAGGTCCTGTCAGCGACGTGGCAAGACTTTTCGCGGTTGTTCCTGAGGGTGTAAAGGTCTTAAGAGCTGCCGTCCTGACATCGCAACGTCTGTACACCCTTCAAACCAAGTTTTGTGCTTCAAGATGCCTCACACAACATCGAAGACATGGCTGCAGCAGCTCGAGGAAGAATTGAATGTGGATGTAGATTGGATGGATCCCACATACTCAAAGAATCTGCAAATCACACCGAATGATATGACAAGTAACAATCTCTGGGTCAACCAGCAGATGTCTCACCCAGAGAACAAAACCATGTTCGAAGAGGTGTGCAAAGAGATGAAGCCATTGGGTTGGAAGGCCGCGTACACTCGAATCGTGAGTCTTGCCATCTCCGGCAGGTCACGCGGTGATGATCGCTGATGTTCGGCAGGCAGTTCAGATGTGCAAGAACAATATCGACAACATCAAAGGCCGTGTGCTCCTCCAAGTGTACCCCAACGAGGCGTACGATACTCAAGCGGTCCTGGACTCTGCCAGAGCTTATGCCAAGGAGTTTGCGAGGGCCGGAATCTCGCAAGATCGATATTGCATCAAGATCCCATCCACTGGGCCAGCACTGAACGCATGCCCGATCTTGAAGAAGGAAGGTATTCGAACACTGGGGACTGCCTTGTTCAGTTTGCCGCAGGCGATCGCAGCTAGTCAGGCGGAATGCTTGTACATCAGTCCATACTTCAATGAGGTGAAAGCCCACGACGATCATGCTCTGTGGCCAGATGCAGAAGATCCAGCGCTGCAACACACCATGTCGGCTCGCACGCTGCAGATCTTGGAGACGTACGCTCGACTGTACAAAGAGACTGGCAAAGAGCAGCCATTGCTCAAACAGGCCAGTTTCATCAATGCGAAAGAGGCAATGGCCGCTGGAGAACATGGGTGTCACAGCGCCACCATCTCTCCAGAAGTGTTGAATGAGCTCGCCAGTTTGTCGTACGATGAATCGAAGCAACCAGGCGTGGGCAAGCCAAAGGCGGCACACGCTTATGCTGGCTGGAGTACACCGGAACGTCTGCGAAGCGTGTCCAAGAGTGATCCGCTTTCCATCAAAGGACTTCCAAGCTCAGCCAGCACGGAGACGGATTATTTGGCAAACGACGGCGAAGAGTTACAGAAGGCCATCCTTGGCGACCCAGTGACTAAACAGCGTCTGGACGACGCACTCGCGTTGTTCACAGGTGGTTTGATGGAAAGCAAGGCCAAGATTGAGCAAGCCTTCCAGGCGATACCATAGCACAACAGCTTTCTTCATCACGAAGCTGCGTTGCATGTCGCGTCTTGTAGCGCAGATTGTGGATAGAGTGTTACCGCAAGAACAGAGTTTTCAGCATGCGACGCCGATTGTTCCACTTCTTCGTAAAGTGTCATGTTGTCGTAAATGGGATCCGCAGTTGCCGAGGGCTGTACTTGTGCTACGGCCAATTGGAATGGCGATATTGAGGGAAGATTGCTCGCTGTGTCCGGCAGGCTGATCGCACCGAGTGAGTTCAGATCGCCAGGGACTTGCATGGCGCCCGCTTCGCACAACGACCGCCACTGATTGACTTCGGCCAGTAAGGCATCTCGCTCTGCGATGACTGTCGCCAGGGCCTCCATCTGTAGTTCATGTTGCCGTATGCTTGCATTTACCACCACGTGCTTCGAGAGCTGGCTTTGCGGGGAAGTCTCCAGAGCCGGAATGAGGGCGGCGAGCTCCATGAGCGACTCATTGAAAGCCTCGCGACGCTCCTTTTCCACAACGCGATGTTTGGCGCGGTCTTCTTTGGTCCACTTGCGCACGCGCTTCGTACGTCTCTGGCGGTCATGACTGGCTTCTGAAGAGTTGTCGGACATCTCGTCTCACTGGGGCCGGGAGATGTGTTGGGACGTGCAGCTTGTGGCCCAAGATGGGGGACGGAGCGGGGAAGCTGATGGAATATGTTCACCTTTGTGCAAAGGCAAGACTTTCATGCAGTGGACACTGCCATTCAGCGGCAACATGCTGTTACATGCCACGAATCGGTTGGATGAGAGTAGAGTGGATTGGACAGTGTTGGTTGTGGGCTGTTGGCCGGACGGGACGGGAGGCTGCTTAGTCATGTGCCATATCAATCACACTCCCTTCGTAACCACCTCAGACCTCTCTCCCTCTTCCACCCTCACGTCAGCACGCTTGTGACACTGGAGTGCATGTATTGGAGCACCATTGACGCACACAATGATAGCAACAGCTCGGATCAGAGTGCGGAGAAGCGGGGAAGACAGTGAGAGCGGAATGGGCGGTGGAAGCGAGGCCGGGGCAGCGTGGCAGGCCCAAGGGAAGTGAAGGCCAGCAGAGCATTCAGTCCGCGGCGGGAACGCCATCGTTCGAATAGCCCTCTGAGGCCGCAAAAAGCGGGACGGCAGAAGCGACGACGGCCAGAAGACTCGAACGGGTGCACGCCATCCTGCACCAACAACGAGAAGAGGGCGCGAAGCGTGGCCACATTCGAAGCAGACGAGACGAGCTTCATCCACTTCAAGCCATCGTCCTGAATGGTCGAATGGAGAGAAGGAATCCAAAGCACGCGCCCGATTACGTTCAAAGGGATCAACGTGCACCCGCAGCAACACGTCAAGCTGCTTGGGGTCACCCTCGACACGAAAGTCAAGGTAGGAGATCACGCCGAAGGGTCTGCGCGAAGGCAGAGTGCGCTTTCTCATACTACGAACGCTATAGCCAGGGTTACCGCCGACAACATCATATAGCCAACCGATGCCGTCTGCGTTACGCCGCTCGTCAAAACAGTGACGTTCACAAGAGGATCGGTGACATTGAAACACTTTCCAGTCCCCTCCGTCCCGAAGCAAGATATCGCTCCATCGAGACCCTCGAACACTGGTTTCGTTAGGGCCGCAGCGCTTGCCCTAAGGTTTTTTGGAAGTTGGCCGACTACCGTGTCGGCAAATTCTCGAGCGGTCGCATTTAGGGTTTTGAAGACGTCAAGAACTATGGGCGCAAGTTGGCTGTCTTCGAAAAACCCTTTCCTACTTGTAAGGCCATTGACAACTTCGAGAGCGACCGTTACCAGAGCGTGGATCGGTCGGATCAGCTTCACGCCGTCGTTCAAGGATATGTCTTTGAATGTATCGGCCTGGACGACACTGGTGTTGATCGCAGCTTGGACCACTTGGCCTTCTGAGTTGACCGCAACGGCAGACACAACGTCGGTAGGTTCGATGGCTTCGATATCTTTGACTAAGATTGTCGCTTGGCTTGTGATGTTTTCCACGCCGGCAACAATATCCCCGACGACTGTTCGCTTCACCAGCGCCTGTTCTCAATGAGTCTACGAGCCACCGATGTGGATGAAATTGCACACCTTCTCCAGTTCGAGTTGACAGCAGTCATTGTCAAAATTGGCAGACACCACGCTAACGAACAACAGAAAATTGGCGGACCTCATATTGCTACGACGCGTCGAGGAAATTGTAGAGCAAGAACAATGAATAATGGTCATCGCGCTATGGACTGCTCCAAGTCCTGAGCGCGGCATGCATCCTTTGCATCGTCTTGCGTCCCGCACAATCATGGAAATACGGCGCAAGCATAACGTTCAAGCAAACCAGGGGCACCATGTTACGGGACGTGAAGGTTTTGGTAAGAACATGATCCGAGCTTCGTGGGAATAGTGTCGGCTATCGCGGAGCTATTCATTTCTGGAACTACGCCCTGATGTGCTGCGTCTGCGGAAACCATGTGAAGATACTCAGCATTGACTACTCGAGCTGCATGACCACTGCAAGCGACATTTGCACCTACGAACAGAACTCTATAGTAAGTTACACCTAGCGCCCGCTGCCAAGTTCGTTTGCCAGCCTTGCACAAACCCGGTCAAAAGACATCCGCTGCTCCAATGGTGGCCCATCGATCCGAATCGCGAGGATACTATACGACACATTTTCTACTTGCACCGCATGATGCCGAATGGGCACTCATCTTCCAAACACATCATTTCATACAGCCGCTAATTGGCTTCAATACTATAAGCTTGGCCGGTAGATTTGCGATCGCTCATGGATCGACAACAACATGGGCCATTCTAGCACACCTTTGATGAAGTGTCGTCGGCATAGCTCCGCACGCTTCCTGGTCTTAAGCTTTGCCGTTGTGAATAATGACGAGGAAGATGCGAGTCGCCTGAACTGTCTGGAATGGTTCCCAACCGTCGATCCGCCATGACTTTCGATGGACTGCACTGATTTGGACAGGCTCCACGAGAAAGACTTAGTCACGCGAATCGATACTTAGACAGTGGCGTACTTCATAAAATCCTTCGTAGCGTATCGCTGCGGGAGTTCCTCCCCCGAGCCGTTTGCATGTTGTCAGTCCCAAGCGCTGTGGCAGATTTCTTTCAGTCACACTCGCTGTTTTGGTGACAAGCACAATCAGCACGAGAGTGGCAAACACGTTCACGATGTTCGAAGCCCGAATGGAAGCTCGCAATATAGCCTTGGAACATTCTCAATTGAGCATCGTGATAGCGTGGTCGCATTCGAATTCATTAGAAGTAAATGCTTAGCTGCCACTCCGAAGACGCAGTCGTCCTTTCTTTATATCCTGCAAAACATCGCTCAACTCCACCACGTATCGACCTGGTGGCACTTTCTTGCCAGATATTGCGTGGACCTTATTCGATCAGCAGTACGCTTACATCACCCGCCTGATGTCCCTCAGTCCCAGAGCACATACGACGCATGCTCCACCGAATGCTACACTAATCCAATATGGCCATCTATAAGCAAGGACGAAAGCGTCCTGCACATGGAAAATGATATCATCGTAGACTGCTTGTCCTTTCATGGTGACCGACGGACTGGTTTCGATTAAGTCCCTCAGAGCATGATACTGAGCTTGTGCAGCGTAGGTGATGAGGTGGAAAAGAGTGTCGTAATCCTCGGTAATGCCTGCAAGAACAATCTTGACACCTGCGGGAATGACGTTTTCTTCTGTAAGCTTGTGGTAAAAGACGTTGTAGTAGGCAGTGAAACCGACGGCGCCTGGTGGAGATTGTCAGTCAAAAGAACATTGTCGATCGACTTCATGATGGATGCTGACCTCCAATGTAGCGTACTGCTAAGCTGATCGCTGTGATTGTTCCGATGTACTCCGTAGGACAGTATATCTGCGCCATGATCGAGGCAGGGAAGATGACAGCACCCACGCCCAAATTCGCGATAGTCAAGATAGCATACGCGGCGTCAGCATTGCTCTAGTTGTGATAAGGCAACAGACTCACATAGATCATGGGATTCAAGTTGTGTCGATCCGCAACCGAGACACAGCCTGTGAAGATTGTCATGACCGATGTCCAGAAGATCATCAAGAATGTCGTGCGGCCTTTGAATATGCCAAATAAAAGCAGGTTGAAAGCTGCACCGAACATAATTCCTGATCCAATTGGGAGTGTCCGAATGCCTGCAGATCGATCATCAGCATTCACTCCTATTCAACGATAAATATTGCAAGTCCTACCGATCTGGATTGGATCATCGCCATATACGTTGTAGACTTGAGTTGGCCAGAAGACGAGCATGACGAAGAGGTTCCCTCCGCTGAAGAACGTAATCAGGAGGATCATGATCATCGATCGCTTGTCCTTCGCAAACACAGCCTTCGGAATCATAGGATATGGCGCATACTTCATCTCCTAGACGAACAACGCAGCAATAACTAGAATCCCGAGCGTAAATGGGACCAGTACGTGAGCACTACTTCAGGCGTACTACTCGAACGATCAGTATTGGTACATGATAGCACCAATGAAGCATAACTTATCTGATAAGCACCCCACTGCATGCCCATCATGAACAGCGTGACTCCCACGGTAATCAAAATTCCACCCCAATAATCCACCGTCTCCCAAATCTCCATCGCCGGTTTACGATGAGGTCTCGGAGGAGGATAATAACAAAGGATGACCAAGAATAATCCCACGAGATTGTATCCACCAACCAAGAATCCCACATACCTCCAATTTTTCGCCCTAATAATCAACTGCGCCCACATGGGACTTGGAATGAACGGGCTAATCGTGAAAATAACCATACTCACATAGAAGGGCCGCTTCTTGATCGGAACCAACTCAGAAGTCCCAGCCAAAGCGATCATCTCATTCAAACCCGCTCCCAACCCCGAAATGATCATGCCAAAAATCGCTTGAGTCATGGAATGAGAGGTTGAAACCACAGCAGGTCCAGCAACTAGCAGAAGCTGACCGACGGCTGCCACGTATTTGCGTCCAAACATATCCGACAGAGCGCCGACAAAGGGACAGAGAGCGGAGTTGGGTATCAGGTAGCCGATGACCATCCAGAGGAAGATTCCGTCGGCGCCGCCGATTTCTGAGTATATAGGGACCAGAGAGGAGCCGAAGAGGAAGAGTCCGATCTGGGAACCGACCCAGAGGAAGGACATGGCTGAGAGGGAGCCGAAGAGCTTCCAGCACATCTGTTTCGGATATTAGTGGCATGCGGGTTGTGGATGATGGAGTATTGGTGGCATACCTTAGGGAAGGCACCGGCATCTGCATCTGCGTTGCCGTCGGCATAGACACTGGCGGTACCGAGTGCTCTTTCGTCTGAGAGTCCTGTTTTGAAAACATCTTCGTGTTCGAAAGCACTATGAGGACTCTCGCTGGAATGAGTCGTCGCTGGATCACTGCTGATAGCGAAGGGTTTCTCTGAAGTCATCGTAGCTAGAATTCGAGGTGTTCGTTGATGTGCGATCCAGTAAGACCGATTAGTGGACGAGATGCCCACAAGCTAAGAGTCATCTCAAGTCTTCGAGGTCTTCCATCAGCCATATCCTACGCCTCATCGGAAATCTTCAATATTGCATCGATAGCCGTCGAACATACCCGATAGCCAGGCCAACCCAGAATCCCTCCGCATCATTCTCCAGACCCCACACGGGGGGCTCAGTATTGGACAAGCATCGCTTCGCTTCGCGATCCATCGATATGCGCTTCGCATCAAGCGATTGAAAATGCCGCAATTGCCTCTCTGTTTGCCGCTATGTACATCACTTGACCAGCACCAGGACCAGGGCTGTTGCGCAATAAATCTACCCTGACATCCAGAGCGGTCACCAAATGAGAGAAAGAGAACGGCGACCTGCGGTCCCAGCTCGTCGATATTTCGGTCGAAACGAGATTTGCTCCTGGCAAGTTGACCAGCCTCTCCGACAGCTTTCGAACACGTGAAATGGTCGAGAGTGAACAAGCTGAGAGGCCTCATGATGAAGCGGGAATGATGAAGACTAATTCAGGACAAGAAACGGATTCTTGACCAGTTGATACTACGTGATAATATTACAGAATGTGTGGTACGTGGGCCAATAACTGATGCCCTGGCTAATAAACTGCTTCGAAGGTGGGTTGGGCAGAAACATACGCCGCTGGGTGAAGATCCCAACGTCTCTTGTCAACCGATGATCTAAGGTGAAATGTGTCAGCTCATAGTCCTTTGATCGCATGGGTTGCAAGTCTGACCTATGGCACTTGGGGCACAAATGCTGCGATGGCGCTATCGAATGAAGCGCTGAATTCTTCCAAAAGCAGAGGTGCGGCTTGTCTGTAGGCTCCAGATAACTTTGACGCGACGGCAGTTCCGAGTGCGATAGTCAAAGCTTTCTGATCTGTGAGGGCCTGCTGGACTTGCTTGCTCACGCTGAAGAGGCCGATGACAACCTGGTCGAAGTTCCATTTCTTAGAAGCGATCCTCTTGAGCAGAGTCTCAACGTCTGGGCGCAAAGACAGAATGGCGACGGCGACTGCTCCAGAGTCCTGGTCGTTCAGAATGGGGGAGGCATTGGCGATTGCGGTACAGTATTCGACTGCATGGCCGACTTGATCAGCTGCTTCCTGGATGTTGATAGCGTCCAGAGCGCCAGTGTAAGGATTGCCGTCGAAGCGGTATACCAGTGAGTCGGAATACCTGATACCCTGCTGCACAAGTTGCAAAGCGTCGACAATGCTCTGCGCTTGCGCAGAGACTGTCGTGAGGCAATTGAGCAGGGTGACAAACATTAGGAGCTTCATAATGGGCGATAGGCACTTAGCGAGTGGCGAAGTAGTTGGATGGTGCCGTTGCCAAACAAAGTGCGGAATACCACTGAGCGAGTGACAGGTCGGTGAGGTAGACTTGTGGAGCATTGAAGACATTCCACGCAGTGTCTCTTCACACTCGTGAGAAAGGGTGCGTCTACCAGAATGGGCAGTCCGTCGAACCGTTGTTTGCCCACCACGGTAAAAGTCTCAATCTACGAGGCTCTTCATTTACAGGGATGAAGCTCGCTGTTGGTACGTGCAGACGGTCGGCAGACCTTTCACGTGCGTGCGGAGAACCTGGTGAACTCAATGTGGTTGTGGCCGCACTAGTAGGACTGAGAAAGTGTACATGAAATATGGTCGATTCGTACATTCCCGTTCATCGCTCTGATCCATGCTTCATGTGCTCCATTCTTGGGCGCCAGCAGTTCAAGAAGCTTTATTGGCTTCGTCGTATAAAGCTCATGCCATCAGAAAAGCGTATCTTGCGACCGAGTGAAGCGTGTAACGGCTATTCAGTCGGTGGAGTGAAGTCTCTCCACTTTCGGTAAAGACCCGAGAAGGAACGAACCAGGGTAAGGCTGAGGCGTTGCAGGACCAAGCGTCGGATTGGCGTACCTTGCAGGTATTCATTGCAAGCTTTTGCGAGTATGGCCATGCGAGTCGAACAGAAACCCGAAAGTACTTGCGTCGGTTGGCGAGAATATTTTTAGGGACGAACGCCTTTTCTTTGCCGTGTCCAAGTCCATACTTCTCCTGAATCCTCCTGTTACATCTCACCCAAGCATATCATCATGAAGCTCTCACTTCTAGGCTTCGCCATTGGTGCGTTGGCAGCAACCATTGCCACTCGAGATACTGCTACGCTAGCCCAAGATGTTCAGGCAGCGATCGATGCTGTCAACGACTTCGACACCACCATCACCAGCTACAGTGGCCAGGGTGACAATGACAAGGTCAAGAGCAAGCTGGATGCAATCACAACCGCACTCAGCAAGGGTGCGACTGATGCCAAAGCGTCTGAATCCATTGAGCAAGCCGACGCCCTTTCTCTTGCTTCGCCAGTGCAAGACCTGGCGAAGGCTGTGCAGCAGGCGTTGACAGATTTGACTGCCCAGAAGAGTGCTCTTGCTTCTGCCGGTGCAGCCCAGGATGTGCTGAGCAAGCTCCAAGAAGCTGACAAGGTACAGAAGGACTTGGTGAGTTCAGTCGAAATGGCCGGTAGTGTGCGATACATTGGCTAACCATGAATCTGTGACTCTAGGTTGACACCGTGCTCAGCAAGGTTCCACCATCACTTGCCCCAGTCGCTTCAGGAGTCTTCAAACCAGCTCAGGACCAGCTGGCCAGCACCATTGCTGATTTTAAGAGTGCTGGTGGTGGCTCAGCAGCGTCCGGAAGTTCTGGTGGAAGCTCCTCTCCAGCTGCGGCTCCGGCCGCGCAACAAGGTGAGAACTGCGCTCGAGTATTATACAGAGTATTGTGTTGACATTGCCCCTAGGACAAGACGCGTCACCAGCAGCTTGTAACTGATTTGCAGCCATGTTGTCATATCTTGGGCTAATGTGGCAGACAGCAGCGCCCGCCGCCGCAGCGCCAAAATCCGCTCCAGCAGGATCACCAGCAGGGTACGGCGCTCCAGGGGCGGGTTCTCCTTCGATGACTAGCGCTGCGAGCAATACTACTGGCAATTCTCCTACAGGAACCTTCACACCTGCGGCATACACGGGGGCTGCTGTGCCGACCGTTGGACAAGGTTCTGTGGCTGCCATCGCTGTAGCAATGTTAGCTGGGCTTGCTTTTTAGCAGGTTTCAACAAGTGGTAGGGGATCGGCCAGGCATTAAGGACAAGACTGGAGCTCGTGTGATGGAAGTCAACACTTGCGACCATCATCTTGTATTCGCTCGCACGGTGCAATCAGTAGTAATATTAATATTCTCGGTGTGCTCAGCCCGTTCGTCCGTTCGAAGTCTGAGCCCCGTATTCCTGCGTAACTTCTCCGCTCATCTCCACGCCTCGACTACATTGAGCGACTCTCGTCCTGTGTCGTTACGGCGTTTGTGTTGTACATGCTGTTCGCTGTGCATCAGGTTTTGAACACCACGTATCCCTTCATACGGAGGTGAAAATGGAAGTGACATCAAAGTTCGGAAGCGGCGGAACCTTTTCCCGAAGGGCCCGAGAAGGAGCCACGAAAAACACACAGGTGAATTGAAGGAGGCTAGGAGGAGGACTTCATGGTTCTGTAGAAGGTGGACAGTTTTTCCACTTATGACCGGGCTCTTAGTTCAATGCCGCATGCCGCGAAGTTTCCGCCCGAGCAGTCGTATGGACCGGTACTGAATAGTGGTACGAAAGGTCTGATGTGGACTGATGTGGCGTAGATTGATGTGCATGTATATTTCCATAAATTAAATGATACTATACTTATGTGATTTCGATCGGACATTATGCATATAATAGACATATACTTCGCACATGTTTATGCTATCTCCTCACTCAGGTTCGACATTTTGTGAGAATTCTGGCTTTCCCTTTCGCAAGAACTTGTCGTCGATGATGTAGTTCAGCTGCTTTTCCTCTCGTTCGCTCTCACGATAGCAAATTTATGCCTCGGCTCCAGTGTGGGCAGGTACCTCTGCAGAGGGTGTTCAGTCAGGTATTAAAAGTGGTGTAATAAAGTCATGTTCTAGAATTAAGGGAAGGTAGCGAACGAGCTGCCTCTATATACCTCCAC
>PNEN01000380.1:27658-45780 GCA_002933655.1 Cercospora berteroae | reverse complement strand
ATCTATTTCTACCTACGACCGCGTAGAGGTATGCAATAGGACTTCGCAGGCGGTAATAATAATAATAATAGTACGTAATCGTGTTTATAGTAAAGTCGTAATAGTAAAAGTTAATTAAGTTTATAATGCAATAGTAAATAAGGTACTAGTTACGGACGATCGAATTAATAGTAGTTAATATTCTAGGAAGAACTAAGTAAATAGCTAGTCCTATTATAAAGGCTTCTTAGTTTATATGCAACAAGCAGCTATAGATATAACGTCTTAATTGTTAAACATATATGCAGATACTTAGAGAAGGGCATTCGACGATTGTATGCTATAGTCTATTAATTTTGTTAATAATTTCGCGGCACTATTAGAGCATGTCCTTAATGTCTATCGTAGAAAGCGGCCAAACTTCGACATAATGTCTAACTACAAATTCCGCAAGTTCTATGTCCCTAATATTAATAGACATATAACAATAAGCACGAAATATGCGATACGCTTCTGCCTGATCTACGAGCGTATCTAGGAAAGTTGTTCGGGTTTAACGGCGAGACCGGAATATAGAGATGCTATAGTTCTGCGAGCGCTCCTTTAGGAGGAGCATTTGGAAGAGATTAAGGCGGAGCTTTTGAAGCGGACCCGGCTTTGCAAACAAGAGGAGGACGAACTTTGCGTCGAGGAGATACGATATATCAACTATATTCTGCATCGTCTAAAGACGTTACTTAACGGTCGGAGGCGGGAGGACCGACGATACAATTCGTTTATAACCTACTATCTCTTCTAGGTCTGGGTACATAACGCATATAGTGAGCAGGAATAGGAACACGAACTCAGATTGTTAAAGGACAAGATCGATACGCTAGAGAAGATAGTATTCGGCAAGAACCGTCTCCATATACTAGTCCATCCGAAATTGTGTAGTAGTAGCACACTAAAAACGTTGTCGTAGAGCACTAGAGACAAGGTCATCTCGGCGACTAAAGGGTCGTGGGGCGAGGACGAGTGCGAGCGAAAACATCTTGGATGGCTCAACGACTGGGCGGAGACCGTCAGAGATAATCGTCTTAGCAGAGACACCAAGAACTTGTACACGTCGCAGTGAAAGCGTTTCAAGGATATTGAAAACCTGATAAGGGAAGACGAAGTAACTGCCATCCAGAAGCTTGCAAGGATCGCGCCAGAGAAGAGTCCGAATTCCGCGACCAGGACCTCGAAGACGACTGGCAGGCACGCGATGGCTGCACTTTCGAGGCAAAGGACCCCTGTCAGTTCGGTCAATGCGTCTATGCGGGCATTCACCTGTGCCCCAGCAGCGAAGGTCATCAGTATTCCAAGAAGAAACCCACCGACAACCAGTTTGAAGAGAGGGCATACCCTTGCGCTGAGATTGAGCTTCACCAAATAAGGCTCGAAAGGCAGCAGGGTCAGCCTAGTGCGAGTATGACATCGTCCCTGGCCGACACGAAATGATTTCCCAGGCGATGATCCCGACAGGCAGGACTAGACGACTAGGAGCGGACCATCAGGCAGAACCGTGGGATGTTTGCGAAGCGAGTGTGTCCGTGGCGCGACTTTACACCGGTGGTGCGTTGGGAACGTGTTCGGTCGCGGCGAGTGTGGCGCATGCCGTGCGCAAGGCAGGTCGCAAGTGAAGAGCAAATGTGGAGGAGGTGAGTGGTGGCGGCAGAGAAGGGACCAGGCTTGGCGCGAACCCCGACGTCCGAAATCTTCGGACAACTGCGCTCAGATGGCCGGACTCCCCGGACATCTCGAACGGATTGCTTGCGCTTGACCCCGCAATCCGACACCCATGCTCACTCCCAGTTCATCATTTGTGCCCGCCCGCGATTGCACTTGTGCTTCTCCGACCTTTGACTGGGGCTGCGACGTTTGCGACGGCGTTGTGACCGGCCCGTGGCAAATGGCAGCTGCAGCTGCAGTGGCCAGCGCCAGTCGTGTTGCGGGTGCGGGCTTCGTGTGCCTCTGCCGAGGCAGGTCCGCCAATGGATGAACTGCGGACACCAATGTCAACGGCGATGGCTTTCGTCGCACATCTGGATCTGGATGTCACCGCGGACACGCAAGCACGCGTGGAAGTCACAAGGTTCAATTGGAAGGAGGCACCGGAGAAGCAGCTTGGCGGTCACTTCCTCCTCTACAATGCTTCAACAATGGCCTTCCGCCATACATGTATTCGCCTCTGCACATGGCGGACGAACGACAGCGTGATCGGATTCTCCAGCTCCGGGCGAGAGATGGCAGGAACCACGGCCCCGGACTCTCCCAGTCGAAGCATTTCCAGCTGAATGATCTGACAGCCGCTCGGGACCAGATCCTCGCATCCAACGAATACCGTACGCGCGATGAGGAGGGGCCAAAGGCAACATCCAAGACGGAACCGGAAGCAAGAGGCTGGGCACGAAAGAAGAGGAAGATCGGGCGGACAGATACCAACCTGAAGAAGCAGCCCTGCCTTTCACCTGTAGACGAGGACGAGCAGGTGAGCGAGGGCAAGCGAGATGGTGGCGTCGAAGAGGATGGAAACAGCCGACAGGAGGACAGCGTACCGGACGAGCACAATGTGTGATGGGTGAGGCCCTCGCGGACGAGGCAATTTACAGCCCGAACGCCTTCTTCTCCTAGTACAAAGCTCTATGCATCTTTCTCGAGGCGGGCGTGCTTCCCAGCTGGCTTTCCTGGTTTGCCGTAGTCTCGAGGCCCCGGTACCTCGAGCGAATTACCATGGCCTTGCCGTCGTTGAGATCCATGCTGAGACTGCACACGCGTCGGCTCCTTGTCAGACTTCTTGAATTCTTCTGAACAGCCTTGGGAGTCTTCTTGGCAGTTTCTTTCGTCACCTGTTGTGAGCAGGCTGCTTGGACGATCGTTCTCCCTTCCAGTATTACGGTGCTTCAGATGGCCGAAGCCATTGCGATTTGGACTGTAGCATGCAGCTTTGGGCGTGGAAGTGATTGACACAAGGGGAGTGACCGGATACTAGTCTTTCTGCCGAGATCTCCATGTTGCGCGCCACGCAGCCTTTAATGAGATGGAAATCCTTATCGTAACACCACGCTCTCGTTAGAGGTCTCTCTTTCACTCTCGTTGACTATGATATCAATCTTCATGGGTCAAAGGCTAATGAAGGCAAAGATAGATTAGGCGAAGGGTGTGCAAGATTACGGAGATTTCGAATTAACCTTTATGGCGACGTAGGAGACTCGATCTTACCGTCACGATATTTTGTGCGATTGAGCAGCTGAAAGTTATACCCTACTCTTCGTCTTGCATTCGGCCTTCGTCGAAGAGCTGAAGCTTTAAAGGTGCTCTATCTCTTTCTATAATCTCTGGATGCGTTTGGATTTCAAGGCCCCGCGGGACGGCTCCCGATGGTGCTTGTGCATCCGCCAAAGGCGTAGAATATGCAAGAATTGTAGACTTCGTTGCTTACAAAGCGGGCAAGTATATAGAAGTGGCTCTGTGCGGGGCTCGTTTTGGTGTGTATCCGAAATGAGGATCTGATGAGTGATGACGAGTAGAATAAAAATGATATGTGTATTTAAGGATGCTGACTGTCCAGAATTTTTCCACAGTCTTTCCTCGCTTGTGATAGTTGCTCCAGACAGTTTGCAGCGAGATCGCGTTGGCTTTGAACTCTGCCCAGATGGAGCTGCTCCAGACAATTTATGCAGCATCGCCGCTCTCGCTAACATGTTTAAGTATCTGGGCGATCGCGGCATAGTAGAAACCTGACATTAGTAGAGGAATAAACTCTTCGCCAACCATTCTTTAGTGCTCTTTCTTGCTCGTCGTTCTTCGTACTCGACTTTACAAGCCCGATAAGCGAAGGCTGGAGGGTTAACGCTGTTCGCAGAAACCCCACCCGAAAGTTTGCCTTTCACAGGACAAACAAAGACACTTTCGTTCATCAGGCTGAGCGTAGCTGATGTATGCGCAACAGCAGCTGTTGCTGAGTATAATGTTCATTCTGGAAGGTAGGCCCAGACCTTTTCGAAGCTTTGAAGCATAGCCTGCTTCAACTTATGCAGAGATTCCGTAACAATAAGAGCGGGCTACACATACTAAGAAACACAAGCTCCGGCATATGGGGCGACGATTGAAATGATCTGCGTCCTTCATAGAGCGATCTTCATCTTGACTGCCCGAAGAATAAAGGACCATGCAAGATGGCGATGAGTCTGTGACAATGATCCCCAATCTTACGCTTCTCTCAGGCCGGTATTCCACGGGAAAAGAGTTTCACTTGACGCGTCACTGCAAATATGCCTCACAAAATCAAGGAGGTCTTCACCTAATCTGAATCTGATGAGGTCCGTCTACGATTGAGTTGGCGGAGCGCAGTAGTCCGGGGACCTAGCAGAGACGATTAATATTTTAAGACTGCGTTGTATACCACTCCACTCGAAACGTGCCTCGCAACTACGGGCGCTTTCTACTCCTTGCCAAACGGGTGGTGCTTGGTATGGGCAACAGAAACGCAGTGCCACAATCATTTATACCGACTGAATGGCGTGTGTCCGATTTTTCCTGTCAGAGTTCGTAGCTGTGTAGCGGGACTGTAGTGCAGAGAGGCTCGGTTTTCGTCGGGTCGATGCGTACATATGTAAAGTGGTCTTACAGACGCTTTGCCACTACCTGAATGGAGGAGATGACTTTGTCGTGAAGATCCTCCGGTTTCGGTCTCGGTCTCGCACAGGTGGTAGCGGGTATTTGTGTCTGTCGACCAATTCATGTATGGTGACATCCACTCGGTAATCGTGCCTAATGAAGGGGCCGCGAACCTCGACCGCTGAGGAGGAAATGCCCCAAAATGCGGTTAGTGGAGCTGGCGCCATTGCATGAGAGAGCCAGGTAGGTAGATGCTGACACTTCCGAAATTTCCAGTCACACATTTTGATTTGATGCCCACGAGAGTTCGTCGACCGCCGATCCGAGTCAATGCACGTCACAGAAGAATGGGAGAACAGTGGCACGTAAAGAGAGGACGCAGAAGCATCTCCGGCTTTGACACATCTCCGAGGCGAGTGATGGAGGCAAATTGCGCTCGATCCTCGCTCTGATATCTTGTCCCATTGTACATTGCTAGTATACGACTGTATTCGTTGAGCGAGACGTCCCTGGACCCGAAAATCTCAGGCAAAGCGCCAGACAGGGAATGGTAGGCAAGCCGAAGTGGACGCAATGAAGGCCACTTGGAATTAGCAAAATGCCCGCATTACGACCAGTAGCTCGAGAGTGACAAGAGCGAAGACCGAGGAGGTAAAGACCTGCTTCATGCGGGAGTCACTTGAATGATGACCAATCGATATGACGCCCTGTCAATGCTCACATGCTTTCACATACACGTGGAGACTCATGATTCCGCTGATTCCAGCTGGCATATCTCACCTAAGAGCACTCCCGGGGCTACGGTGTCTTTGGACTCATGGAGCCCGGTTTTAGGTTCTTTGGGCGCCACGAGGTTCAAGAAAGAGCACACACTGCGCCTGCTGCTACTAAGGCGGGCCAGGGTCGAGATTCAGAGCCATCGCAACCCGTTCAGTACATACTTTGGGGATCTACGCGTTCTGTATAGAGCTAGATTTCTGCTTGGCTCGTAATTTAATCGATGTTGTCGCCGCGAATAGACGGTGGAGGAACTGGTGCTAACCAGGACAGGCTGAGATTGGATATCACAAAAATGTCAGGACTCAATTCCTCTTGCCAACAATAGCGCGGTGGGACGTTCCGAACCAGCAAGTCATGCAAGACTCTGGCCATGTGAGAAGTGGAGTAAATACTCAGCGACGAGCGACTACTTCTCGGAGCATACAGCGGTAGCGAGATCAATCACCAATGCCGAGATATGTCGCCAATCAAGCGTAAAATCAAGTCGAAGGAATTTTGAGCACATGACAGCTTAGCAAGACCAACAAAGACTAGCATCGGTGCCAGGGAGGCATTATCGTTACCGGAATGGATGCTTGTCTCATGACTTTCAACGCCGATGGGCTTAGCAAAATACGACTAAAATACCCGGGGTCGACACCACAGTATTATTGCATGGTCACTGCTTATATTGCCTACTCCAGACCTTTGAGACCAAAGAGGTCCCTCACGGTATCCAGCAGTGATGTTTTCTCGCGGGTCGTCCAGAACACGTTGTTGCCCACTCACTTCCGCTCAGGACTCGTTGCGATTATAGCACTAATTTTCCGCAGAGAGTCCAAGCGCTGCTCTCATTCCTGATGCGCGTGTTATTGACCCGAAACGTCTCAGTAACTGCAGAACGACCGATAAACCTGTCACCCTCGTTGAAGGCGCTCAGTCAGGCCAATTTGAGCGCCCCGACACAAAAATTGATCGCTGCTTTCCTGTTCGGCAGCAGAGTCTCCGTGTATTGACGAGTAGAAATGCCACGTAAGATCGTTCGCCTTCGACTGAGGGCAAAATGGAGCCGACTTCTGGACTGTCTCAGGTATGGTGCAATCAACCAAGAAGTTGCTCGAATCGAACGACAACCTCAATACCCACACCAAACCGGAAGGGACCTCTGATCATAAATTCATCTGAGACTTTTGTAGCTGAATAATCGAACGCATTGCAGAATAGTCCCCTGCCAGAGCTGAGCCCAATGTTCTTACCGAGTGCCGTCGACTAGTGCGTGTCGGGAGACACAGCCTGAGTCATACCCGAGCGTCAAAGTTGCGTTCGTCAGTTCCGACTTTTTTTGCGAAGGTTCTCACTCAGCTCCTTAACATGCAAGACTGAAAGATGAGGGCACTCCTCGAATGCTCTCGTCGTCGTCAACGATTTTCTCTACGGAGATGAGATTTCCAACCGCCGGTCTGGAGATGCTTTCTCGCGTTTCGAATCCAAACTTCTGATCAAAGGCGATTCAGACTTGGACGGACGAAACGCATAAGAATGATGGCCAGGGATTCCAGCCAGAGAAGGTGACAGGTTGCGTTGAGAAGAGCAAGCGGGTTGGATAAGAACACTGTATATATCGCTGCTGAAGTCCGCCTACTCAACATCACGGGAGTATCGCACCCAGTCATATCCTTTCGCAACATCCACCACCATGCGACATGCCCTCTGTACATCGAGCACATGCCACTCGCGACTCCGCTCCGCATCCGCATCCCCATAGGCTCCCGTCCTCCGCCCCTGTCGAGTCTCCTACAACACATGCAGTGCTTGGAACACCGTCAGATGACGTTCTCCTGCCTCGTGATCTTCTTCTGCCCGCCGCCTACTTCTTGGCTGTACCTTACTCCGGACCCGCAGCTTCGCCAACTCCCCCAATAACTCCACAAACTCCCTCTCCTTGCAGACGGCGTCGCCAAAGTAAATCCACAACATTTTCGCAACCACCGCTCGGCCACCACGATGCCAATTCTTCACGCGCATCTTCGCTGCTGCGATGGCCGCGTAGACATCTCTCATGTGCTGTTCTTGCCTCTTCTTCGTCTCCTACTCCCGCTAGCGTTGCGATTGGCGCAAGCGCCCGCAGCAGATCGAGAAATTGGCGCTGCACTTCTTCAATGGAAGACCGTGTTGGCGAGGTTTGATTCGCATGCCAGAGATCTCGGAGGCGTTGTTGGAGTTCGTGTCGAACGATACTGTTGGTGGCATCGGCAGTGGACAGTTGCTGTAGGCTTATGAGATCGGCTGGCAGGCCCGGAAGGAGGCTCGCCATCCCACTTCGCATCCTGCCTTCTTGCTTGGACATTGTGGTCGCAGCGCTCAGGTGTTTGGACTCCTTGGTGTCTTTGTCTGTGACGAATGATCGTTTATGTGCAAGTGTGGGAGCTTGCTTTTGTGTTGACATCGGTCGAAAGACGGGAAGTAGCAGGTGCAGTGCAGGTAAGTGAGGGTCCGCTGTTGCTTACTTCGTCATCTTCATTCCAGCCTCCTTGGGGTAGGAACGACAGAAGCCGGTTAAGCTCGTGCGCTCCTGGTGTCTGCGAACTCATTCCCCGAAATGCCTTTACCAGCAAACTGAGCAGTGTTAATGATGGTTGGTCCGACATGTAGTTGGGTTTAATGCCAGCTGTACAATCAGCTCTGCTTGCTCGAGATAGTTTGCTCAGCTGCCAAAGGTGTGCTAAGTCCACGGCACCAATGTTGATAACGCAGCTTTCCTGATGAGTCCTTTTCGCCGATGCAATGGAGAGAACTGGAGTCCGTGGCCGAAACATCTCTTACTCATCCTGCCAGCCTCGACTTGGATACCCTGGCGAACACGAGCTGGATGGATCACGGGAACCTGGCTTGTATCATCCTGTGGTGTCCCTTCATTGTGTATTACATTGGTAGGCATCTGGCCTGTTTCTGTGGCATCACCCATCATGTGGATGCAGCTGAGGCTCTGCCGTTGGAAATGCTCAATTGGACAGCACCAGAGAGCGTCATCCTCCTCTCCTTACGACAAAGTATCCCCTGCAATCGAACTTGAGATCAAGGTGGACCCCTAGGTCGGCCATCCAGCTCAATAGGTTTACACTCGACCGTCTCAGGGTGATGAATGGACGGAGATGGCTCAGATGACGGTATCGGTAACGAGAACTTCCACTCAAGGCGGTCCTGAATGATAGCCACTCTATGAATCGATCCAGAGATTCCTGACACCAGATAATCAAGATTAATCTGTCGACCCGTCAAAGTGTGGCCTGTAAAGACCGTCGTGCTCGGCTCGGCTTCTCCGGCGTCGCTAATACAGCGGCGTGGATACTAAGCCTTCATACTACGTCAAAGTGCGAGCAAATCATGAAAGTGCTGTTGTCTACGGGGTGACTCCCCGGTGGATTTTATGAGCTTCCACTAAACGTCAATTGTTGTGAGAGCCTCACGACTCACCGCCAGAAGCCGAAGCATTCTCTGCTCTCCAGTGAGCTGGCAGACTTCCTAGGAGATTCTCGAGATTCAAGTCGGCCCATTGCTGCGAGATCCTCGATGCTTCTGCCGCCAAGTCGCTGCGGTCTGCCGCTCGCTTGTCCATCTCCAGCCAGCGAGTGAACGTGTCCCGGAGGCGAGACTCACGAGACTTGACGGGCCTGCGACCAGGCCTTAAAGTGTCAGAGGCTGCGGGTTGCAAATCCACCTGCTGCATTTCTGTCTGCGAGGCATTTGCCTCAACGGCAGTACTGCCGACTGTGGGCGCGATATTGTTATCGTCGTCGTGTGGCATCACAAAACCGTCGTCGCTGCTCCGGTCGAGCAAAAGATCGGCAGGCCGTCGACCCTGCACGATCGAGGGAGACGTTCTAGGAGGCGGATGAGGGGAAGAGAAGGGCGCACGGCGACGACTGCTTTTCACCTGCTCGATCATAGCCTCAACATCGCGAGGGCAGACAATCGCAATCGTGCTCCGCGTCGTGATGATACGAGTGGTGACCTCCGCGGCGAGCTATCTCACCATCAACTCCCAAACACCAGGGGTAAGCTTGGCAAGAGAAGCCAGAGTCTCCAAGAGATGGAGTGAGAAGCGGGTGGGCGTGCGGTTGGTATTTTGAGCCGACAAGACTACCCAATTCCATTCCGGCCAAATCTGCATGATCGCTTTCTGCGCCGCAGTCTGTCAGCGGACCGTATTCGTGCAGCCCTGCACGCATTGCGTGAGCCGATGTGGGTCATCAAGACTTTGCCGAAATCCTTGGGCTCGCACTCGTGACTTCTTCGTCATCCATTCCCAGCGAGCAAAAATCTCCCGTGTCATGCGGCTTTGTGTCGAGAGATTGTTTTCAATAAACTGAGCGCAGTAGGCCCAGCACGCATCATCGGATCTCCCAGTACGCCACGTGGAGAATTGTGCTCGCGCGGCACTCGAATCCGTGCTCGTGGTCATCTTACCCCTGCTGCTCCTGCTAGGTGATGGTGCCTGGTCGTTACCGTTGTGGAAGAGCAGGCATTCCTCTTCTCATTGGAGCCAGTGGCCCAGCACCTGCCCGCAGGACATATCACCATGGAGACCCTGGCGGAATCCATCAACGGCAGTCTGGGCTTCTTTCTTTCCCAGTTTCAAAACAAGGAAGATGTATAAGGCAAGCAGCGAATCTTGGGGTCTGACTCTTTCCTCTTTGCCTTGAAATTCATCACGACTCTCTTGTCAATCAGCAGATCCTCATCTACAACCTGGCCGTGGTGCCGGAGGTGCGGCTTGATTGCCCACAGAACTTCGTTCATACTTCATCACCTCCATTTGATGGAACTTTGTAAGCAGAACTTCATCGTTCTGCTCCCGAATGCTTCTCTGCGCTCTCCACAAATTGCTTGAAGTCTTGCGACCTCTTCATATCGTCAACGCCGGCACGCGGTGATTCAAACGCTGTTGAACCGGCCTCAGATATCGTCTTCGTCCAGTCCAACCGACGCGGCAATAAAATGTGCTGCAGCATACATGTCATCGTATTGGATTGACCTGGGGGCGAATTCGCTGTCGGCTTGTTCACGGAAATGTCTTGTCCAGATAGTGGGTTGTCTCGACGGGCAACTCGTGGCCGTTCCGCGAGTCTTCTTGTAGAAAAGTCAGTCGTCACTCCACCTGCGGCTATGAAAATAACTCTGTCGCCAAATTATTGTGCATTGACTGGCACACTTTCCCGAAAGATTGAGGAGAGCACTTTGATCTCCTCGTTCGTCTGAACTTAGCCATTGACGCTTCGAAGCACATGATGTCCGCCCCGCTTCTCCTGCGAGATCATCGTGGAGTTAGTCCCTTCTTCTGCCTTGTCGTCTTGTCGTTGCCTGACGAGTTTTCACCGGTAGTCATGATGTGTCTGGCTGCAAGCGGAGTGGTCGTTGGTCGGAAGTAATATCGATGCGAATTTGGATGACTTGTCACCTCGCGGCTTGAGCCTCTCTTGACCTCGCACTTCCGACTTGCACTTTGAATTTGTCATTCATCTAGAGGGAGACCGTTGATCCAGAAACATGTTCCAGCCTCGTGCGAGAAAAGTCAAAGTTTCAGGGAGGGGTCCTTCGAAAATCGACCCGTGCTCGTTGCAGGAATTATGGTAAATGGTGTAACATGTTGAAATCTTTCGATAGGTTGGAGGACTGCCCTGTGATGCTTTAAGCGCCTTCAATGCAGGTACGGACTTTGTTCGCTGATTGCTTTGAGGGAACAGATAACGATGCAGTTCAGTATTTCGCATCAAATGACTTCGAATATCCATGGCGTTGATTAGTTATGTCAGTATGATCCTCATCATTGGAGACTGGCGAGTGCTTTACTAACGATAACAAGATATGGAACAGCCGAGAATGAGGAATGGTGCGACTGCGCTGGAGTCGTGTCGCTATGCTATTTGAGTGGCACAAATTGGGCTTTACTTTCATCACGCCAGTCCATAGCAAGCAAACAATCCAGCGTGGTTCCCATCCGATACATTTCGTAGTAGCATCGAGGTGCAGAGACGATCACGGTGGTGAAAATGCTAGAGGAGGCATCTCAATCCTTCGTCGAGGGCGGAGGAGGTAGTTGCGAAGCAAAGCATGCGTGAACACATATTGGCGAACATGAGCGGAAGACGCTATTAAGTGGATGACTTTGAATGGTGTAAAGTGAAATTTGTTTTCAAGGTTCTGGTGTCGTGAAGTTCTCCTTGTTCGTTGTGGATGATCTTGAAATGCATCGCGCGTTTTCCGGATTGTCAGAAAGGGTCGAGCTCAGTGCAGTGATCGGGTCGTGCAAATTGCGGCTTTGATAAATTTCGCAAACTAGGAAATTTTGGTTCAAAGGTCCATGAAGTGACATGTGTTCCTGTTTGCATGCGGCGAGTAGAGGAGCGCGGCTGTAGGTTACTCTGTGGTGTTCAAACCACTTCTCGACGTGCTACACCTGCTCGAGGAGAGTATTCTGGGTGGTGCAGGAGGCACGTTGATGGACTGCGACGGTGACGGCAGGGCGTTCACCAGCGCCAGTGGTGCCGTGCAAATCGCTGGCCTGCACATGCGATTCAAAAGCTTGAAATCGTAGCGAATTCTTTCACGTAGAGCTCACTCCCGATGTGAACCACAAGTTGGTATAGCAGGTACGGAGAGTGCTTGAATCGTGTGGCAGTCTAGGGAAGTGATGGGTCGGATGAGACTATGTTCCGCGAACATGTAGTATGCTCTCGAAACGTCTATGTCTAGGACGTATCCAACGCATTGGGCCTTCCGGTTGTTCCGTGCCACCCGTTTGCAACCACGTTTGATCCCTCTGCATGCACTTAATCGCCGGCCGAAGATGTTGGAACGACCCAGTCAACGGCACAACGCGTTGTCCTCCTTCGCTCCAATCATGCCCAGCACCTGCTCGAAACATTCCTCCAGCTTGTCCCGATCCGGATGAACCTCACAGCTTAGCCATCGTGCTTCACGGTCCCGTCACTCCCGTGAGCGCGCTTTGTCTTCGGATCGCAGTAGACGGGTTGAGATGTTCCACGGCGGAAGTCCAGGCCGCGTGAAGACGCTCTGAGTGCGCTGTAGCCATCGGTGAGCGCTGTCGCGATAGGTGAGTGAGGGTGAAGGAGTTGGGGCGCGCGCCGTGTTGGCGTTGCGGCTGCCGAGCGCAGGAGACGGGCAGGAATGGCCCTGCGGTGGTAGTGGTGCGGGCGTGATGTGGTGTGTTCAGAATGGTGGGCTGGAAGTTGTCGCGTGGCTTTGTCCTCGAAGTCAGTGAAGCGCTTCGTCCTCGTAGTCCAAGTCCTCCTCGTTCTCCATTTCTTTTCGTCATGGCTGTCTGCGCACTCTTCTCAACTTTGGCCGCATCGTCTTTCGACGGAGACGGCTGCTCGACGATTTTGTGGGAGGGCCGCGGCATTGTCGGCGGCGGAACACATCCGTGCAGAGCAGAAGCGTGCGTGAATGTGGCCGCAGCTTCCAGAGCGCTGTGATGATGCCTGTCAACCTGCTTGCGCGTATGCTCTGCTGCGTCTGATCCCTATCGTGTTGTGTTCATGTCCTAGCAGAATCGCCTCCTCATAACGCCCTCTACCAAAGAGAATCTTCCCGTCATGGGCATCGGGGACGTGGCTGAGTAGCTTCGTGGCAAGTATATCGTTTTGGAGATGATGAGCATTCTCGCCAGAGTACCTCATCAGCGCGACGGTTGGTGGCAGCACCTCGTCCACGAAGATGAAGATGGCCTCCTCTGGGCTGAGCTTGATGCGCTCGCTGAAATCGAAGACTCGGCAGGGGGACAGGTCAGCTGTGGGGCGGCGACATGGTCGGACGTCGTTCTGGTGCTCGCTCGGGTCGTGCGTGTCGCAGGTGAGCGGTTCGTGATTCTCCGGCTCGCGGTCGTGGAGATTCGACAGCGCCGGTCGATGTTGCTTTGCGTCGCGCGAAGCTGAGGAGAGAGTTTGCACGCAACGCGTCAATGGTTTCGTGTACACCATTCATGATCTCGCAAGACCGTTCCTGACAAGGAAGAAGCATTGACTGATTCCACGTGCAACATTGCTGGACTTTGGCTTCGCAGGCGAACTTCTGCTGTCGTCGATGCCACACCGCCGACATGCCGACGATGCTAAAACCCAAGCGAGCCAGCTCTAGTTAGCAGCTCTCGAATCAATCACAGCCCCTGCATTGGAATGTATGGCCCTTCCCCGGCTCTGATTGGTCTAGATGGAAGTGAGATTCTGCTGTGTCGCAGGCAAGTGAGGAGTGAGTGACGTGTCAGGCACGTCGGCCAAACATGTCATCATCCTGCTCCGCTCCCAGTAGCGATCAAAGGACCTGTCTCCAGGAACCCTCACCTTTGCGACAGTGACAAAAGCTCAGCATTCTCGACCCATGATCCCCACAGTCTTATCCACCTCCATCGGTCGCCTGCATGCATTACCTGTGAGTTTCTTCAGTGATTCCTTGTCAGCCTGGGGCACCCCTCGCGGCGATTCTCGTTCCGCCTCTCTGGTGGACAGCAAAGTCTGCCCGAGGCGAACTCCGCTACTCCTATAGTTTTGCAAGAACTGGACTCTTCGTAGTGCCACAGCGCACAGATGGCGCGAGAGCAAGGGGCAATTAATTGTCAAGGTGAAGGAGTATCTGCAGACGAAACGCCATCACAGGTCTCCCTGCTTCAGGCCCGTGGCATCCGAGCATCTTCACATCCACCGTCATGGCGCAGCAACAGACGCAGCGCGGCCGTCTGCCAGATCCCAGGAATCAGATATTGAGTGCTGTCAACCAATCACCGACGGCAGCGTAAAGATGCACGACCAGGCATAGCACTCTTCGTTCGGAGCTCATTTGATCGACTGAGATTGCCAATGTTACTGCTGGATAGTACTAGGAGAAGCACCGGATGGGGAACCGACTAGGACTACTGAAGTGGAACCCAGGTCCATGATGCCTGATGCATAATCTTTTGGCGTACAATTGCGTTATTGCAGTGTTTCTGCGTGCGGCGACATGTGGATGTGTCACAGCAAGAAGTTGCTCCGATGACATGTCTGGCGACGGAACTTGACCACGCCGATGACGTGTCAGAAACTTCGTGCCAGACAACTCACTCTTCGCCCATGGTGCGCTGAACTCATGCAGAACTATATGCTGTGCCTACATGGTGCATAGCCATCTTATTAACAGTGCTGTAATGCAGCCGGATCTGTAGCAATGCAATCCGAGGTCTTGGAAGCGACGAGAGCAGCAAGTTGACATGTCTGGCAGCGAACCTAGCCAGACTCGTCACCGCACAATGCGCCCAACGAACGCGTCTCCGCATCGAGGCACGGCCTCGCAAACAGACATACACAACTACCCGCAATTGGAATCTCCCCCATCACGACCAGAAACGGTTGCATCATGCGCCACCACAATGGCACGACTACGCACGTCCAGCGCGACGTCGGCGAACACCCGGTCAAGGACAAAATCCGTTCCCACACCTGTGCAATCGAATGGCCCCGAAGGCGAGAAGCAGACGCAACAGCATGATCAAGAGCACGAGGAAGAGATGCAGACGAGGGTCACGGACAGCGAAATTCGTGCCACTCTGCGTAGGGCGGCGGAATACGCTGAATCAGAACCCAGCACAGCTCTGGCCATGTACCACGTCCTCTATCTGCGATGTCTCGATTCGACTCGGGCGACCACGACGCGACTGACAGCATTCCTGCATCAGCAGCTCCTTCCCGAAAATCGCACGATGCACTCCACATTACAAGGCATACTCGACAGCATGCTGAGGAAGTCGAAAGATAATAGAACACCGAATAATTGGAAGTCTCTGCAAGCTAGCGCCTGGGGCGAGAGCTTGGACTTGGTCAGCATGTGGGCGCACTTCACAGTAGACGGCAAGACGCTTCCGCCAGGCAGATTTATCGGAGGCCTATGCGATCTTTCCGGCGGAGAGACCGATCTCGAGGCAGGATTGGAACTGTTGGAGAAAGCCCGCCTGGCGCGACTCGAAAGCAGAGAGCTCCGCGCGCGGCACGACCGCCGCGCGCAGCCACGAGGGCGAGAGTATCGATGGAAGACCCAAGATATCAACCTGGCGATTGAGTTGTGGGTGGAGCAGGATCCTGCCCACCGCAGCGCGGATCGTCTGACCAACTGCCGTGGCGAGCAGACACAAGAGCAGAAGCGGGCAGCAGCGGCGAAGCTCAAGGCCAAGCGAGCGCAGGGAAACAAGACTGTCGGCTTGCGCACACAAGAAGGAGACCACGGCTACGATGCACCACCGGCGGCCCGCGACGGCGGGGACACCGAAAGCAATTCATCTGCGCATGACAGATATGCACAGAGAGAGGGAGTTGTTGATGCGATGCGGCTCGCGGGATCACACAGCCCTATTCCGCGCACGATGGCAGATGTGCTCAACCAGGACGAGGAAGCTCACGGGAGACGCAGCGGTCTGCATGGTGGAAACATCGACAACGATGGTGGTGGTGGGGATGACACGACTGAATGGAGCATCGAATTGGGTCGAAATCGGGCAGATAGTGTGGTAGGTGATGTGCACAGTCCTAGCATGGGACCCGCATTCTCGCCCTTGAGCGACACCAAAAGTACGATACTTGAGCCTTTCAACGACGACGACGAGGACGACAACGGAACGCTGCTGGACTCCGGCAACGACACCGCCGCCGAACATGGATATTCCCATGACGAGGCGGGGCTGACGGGCGGCGAGGACTCCATCTCGGAGCTGCCAAGTCTAGTGAGTCCCAAACCGCGAGCACGCGCTCACTCGCGACTGCCGCAAATAATGCACATGCACTACCATCTGCACTTGGAACACCACCATACCCCGCCCCGCCGCCGCCCTCCATCCCCCTCTCCGTGTCGCTCGACCAGCCCGCGCTCAGCGCCCGCTGCTCCGTCGCCCCGAACGAAGGCGCCCCCCGTCGCCGCTGAGACTCGACCTGCCCCCTCTGCCACGACCGTCACAAGCGCAGTCCCATCTGCGACGTCCCAAACACCGCCAACGCACCCTATGGCACCGAACATGCTCGCCTCCTCCTCGGAATCCTCCCACAAACGACAACGCACCGGCGGCCGCGAGCCATGCGTCATGCAAGATATGTCACTGACGAACTGGCTTGGCATATTCCACCCTGCCAAGAGTGCCCTGCGCTCCTTGCCAACGGGCCTCGACAATGCCCAAGTTCGTGCCAGTGCGGCTACGGGCCAACAATGCATCGCCGTGCTCGAGCAACCGGCGTCACCGGAAGACGCGGGCGGGTTGTACATGGTCGTTGTCGCAGCAGAGGCCCACACAACACTCTTTGCGCCATTCGTTGACAGTCCAGGCAGAGAAGGTGCGTGTCCGATACCTGTGTCAGAGGTCCGCTCTGTGATTCAATGGCCGGCCAGAAACAGCGTTGTGAAGGATGAGATGGAAGGCCAGCCCGGCGGAAATACTGGGCCTGCTGAGCTTGCAAGAGGAGCCGCGGGTGCAGACGAGGTTACGGCGCTCGCCATTGGCGCTGCCTTCCTCTCCTCCGGACGCCCGATACCTCCCATCGACCCAGGCGTGCTGGATGTCTGGAGATATAGCATCTGTTTGACCAGTTCCGACAAGCCTACCGACCTGCGCATACCATTTCTCGATGCCGGCCCCACCACACCGCTCATCGGCCCGTCCATCTCTGGCATAGGCCGCGACTACGCAGCGGACGTCGACACTTTGAAACAGCATTGCTGCCATGTGGAGCGCTTGCGAAAGGCGCAGAAGGAAGCGAACCTCATCCGCACGCTGCTCGTTCAGGCCGCGCGGGACGAGCCAGCTGCTGACATCGCGACTAGCAAGGACGTGCAAGGACTCGAAGAGTGGTGCAGAATGCTTTCCGATATTCTGAGCAAGACGTCTCCGGGGACTCACACTTGGCACAGTCAGCAAACAAGCCTGGAACTTGCACAAAGAGATCTTGACGCTGCCCGTGCAAAGCTGGCTAAGACCTCAAACACTATCGGGATGCGAAAACACATTATGGACATGTTGGCTGTGCTGTCTGCGAGCTACGATGATGAGATGGGCAAGTTCGGAGATTGTGTTGCTGGATTCTTGCATGGTCTGGACAAATTCGCAAAGGAATGCAAGGACATTGCGGAAGTCTGCTCTCCCGGTTCGTAAATTCACTTCAATAGCCGCCTTTGGTGCCGGCGGCGGCCACGAGTGCCGACATATTTCCTTCAATGCAACTCACGACGAGCTGATGGTGTGATAGCAAGCATAACTTGAGGTAGTAGAGATCATGGATTGGTCTCCAATTCATGTATTACGTGACAATGGCCTTCAACGAGAACGTGTTACGATACAGAGACGAGAGACGACGGATACATGAGTTTAGCGAGTATGTACAACTCGAACGAAGGTACATGTAATACACTTCTCCAATATCGTCGCGTATCCTTCAATCGTCGTCGTCAAAGATTCGCTTGACGCTACAGCGTTTCAAAGTGCTTCGCAAGCAGTATTCTCTACCGCCTGCGATTGGATATCAAGGCTGCTTGAGGTATGAGCTCGGAAGGTATGCTCCTCAAATATCACCATCGTGAGCAAGATCCAAAAGCATTCCGACGAGCTAGTTCCATCCTCTCGGCTTAGAGCATTCCAATATCGTCCCGAGGAACGAAAGTAGCACCGTGAGATAAGATACAAGCCCAGATGCAAGATTAGAGCCACGTGGTAG
>PNEN01000380.1:9743-27334 GCA_002933655.1 Cercospora berteroae | reverse complement strand
AAAAAAAAAAGTTCCCAAACACTAGCATCTCGCACGCATTGTTGTGCACAGATTAGAGACGTGGTGAAGAGTACTAGTTAGTTAGGGGGAAGGATAGAAGTGCATGTCTAGCCAGCTTGTGTCTCGCGCTGAAAGGTAATTTAACAAAGGGCTTTTCAGTAATCTAAAGCCCAAACTTTGATGTTGTCGATTTTGTGCTCTTCTGTTCTCGAAACTGTGTTAAGAACAGGCGACGGACTTATTCGTGACTGGGATCGCATGTTGAAGCTCTTCTCCGCCACGCCCTAGTTAATTCTCCTCTCAAGAAAGCACGATGAGCAATCTCGACTCACAGTTGGCCTTGGAGCGCAACGAAATTGTTGCAGTCTATAAAGTCTGCCTACGATTTCGGATCCGATGTCGTCGACGACGTCAATATAGCAGAAAAGGACAACGTAACTACGTAGCGGAAAATGCGAATCGTAGACAGAAGCTAGTTGAACATTACTCTTGCATTTCAGGTCCTTATGCAGCATCTAGGATAGTATTCAGTCCGTGCAATTGCTCCTCGGCTGCGAGTTGCTGTTGATGCAGCACTCGAAGCTGATCTCCCCGTTTGCTTTGCTCCTCTATGTGCGCCTTCTTCTTGGTGCGGGTCGCCTCGATCGCATGTCTCTTGTTCGACTGTGCCACCTGCAGCGCTTTAGTAGTGGTGGCCTCGAGGAGGACAGCGTAGTATGAAGCGTTGGCCAGCGCAGTTGGTCGATCTCCACGGAGCCCAGGAGGGCTCAATTGTGCTTGCAGGTGTCGCACTACCTGCTTCAGGTGCCGGATCTCTTCCTTGATGGCCTGCACGAGGCTTGGTCGGAGTTTTAGTTGGAGTGCAGCCTGAGTGTCAACCAGATGCTCATTTTGGCGATCGTGGTCCTGTTCGAGCTGTGCATGTCCACGAGACGCCGCGGCAGTGATGCAGCGCAACATCCGTGCCGTATCTTGTATCCTTTCCGCAGAAGCGATTATACCGCGAGCATTTCCTATAGACTCTGATAATTGTGCCGGAGTTACGCTCGTAGCGCTGAAGTCCTCGTAGCTTCTTGGTTCAGGAGGCGTGAGCTCTCGTGCCTCTTTAGCAACGTGCTGCGGAGTAGCGAAGAGACTCGCGATGAAGCATCGCCACTGCTCGATGCTCACTTCGGGCATGTCCCGTCTATGCATACGACACAGAAAGTAGAGAAGGCAGTAGAGGCCGCAATTCGATGTGTCCGAGGGCGGCTGATGCACGCTCGTCGTTGCTCGAGTAATGTGGAACTCGGAGATGTCGGGCACTTCATTCTGCAGCGTGGCCTGCACAACCACGGCGGCCTCGGCACCTTCTCGTGCATACGGCGTGTAGACATCGATGTTCTTTTGCGCCAGATCCACGGTCACGCCATTCCAGTGATTCCCACGGACATGGAGAGGGACAAACAGCAGCTCGCCGTAATGATGGAGGTCTCGGGATGGCTGGCGGCTGGAACTAAACAATAGAGGATCCATCACGCAAAATCTGCTGGGGTCCGGATTGAGGACCAACAGAGCGGTGAAGATGGACGTGTCATTCAACCACGCATCTGAGAACAAGTTACCAGAACCACCTGTGTCACCCTTCTGAGCGTGGGAGGTGACCGGCGGAGCGCTACTGGGAAGCCGGGTGATGTTGTTCGAATTGACATGACCATTTGCCGTCTCTGTCCGTAGTCCGCTATGTTCGGTTCCAGGAGTAACCTCACCCTCCGACACGGCGGCAGCCACTGTACTTGTCCCGCAGTCCTGGTGTGCCGATACGTCCTCGTGATTTCTCGCGCCGCCGCGCTTTTCCGGAGCTTCCTCGTCATCTCTCCGTGGAATACCCTCCTCGGTTTTCGATACCAGCGATGTGCCCTCCTCATCTGACAATTCATTGTGGTCGACTCGCGATGAGAGTGTCAAGGCCTCATTGTAATCGACGGATTTTTCGTCGTCCTTCTCTACCAGCACGGACATCTCCTCCTCCTCCTTCTCTCGGAATTCCGCTTCGCCGCCGTCCCGCTGGAGACGCGTTTCGCTGCCTTTGACGTTACTGTTGTCGAGTCGAGACCGGAACGGATCGTCCTCCACGTGACTCTCGACCACATTCGTGTCCGGGAAGGAAGTAGGGCTGCTTCCACCAGAATTGAAGACGAGCCTCCGTCGCTTCTGTGGTTTACGGGCCACCGGTGTCTCCAGCTTTCTGCGCCCCTCGGCAAGCACCAACGGGCTGTTACTCATCCTATCGTCACCGATCTGGCAGGACGTGTCGCTGAAGTAATCGTCCCCCAGCGGTGCGCCTGCTGGACTGCTGTGGTCCGCGAGCGCGTCTTCCGGCCGCATGCGTCGCCCTATCTCCACGTCTCTCTCCCGCTCTTCCTCGTGCTCCACGCCCTCCATGTCCACGGAGCTATCGCCATTCGGGGAACTGAGTGGGCAGGAGCTGCGTTTCACCTTGCTGTTCGCCGTCACTGTGCCGGCTGTGCCAACGTGCTCGATTGGGTCGTGTCCTCGGTCCGAGTGCATCAAGTGTTTCTGCGCAGCAGTGACATCGGCGCCCTCCAATTCCTCGGTGCCGCTCTGTCCTCGTTTGACCTTGTTTGTCGCCTTCGTGATGCTGGCTTTGTCAATGCGCCGGTATCCTCCCTCCGCGCCCGTCAGCTCGTTCAGCGCGTTAGTAACATCAGCGCCCTCGAATCTCTTGGTGCCGCTCTGTCCATGTCCGGGCTGCTGCTGCCGCTGCTTCGCGATTGCCCTCACACATGCCGCAGCGCGAGACCATGTAACGGGATGTCCTTCAAAGTCGACAAGTGAGGTTGCGAGCTCGCGGAATAGCAGGATGGTGCGCCTTGAAAGCGCGTCCCAGTGCAGGTCGCGAAGATACTGATGCGGCCGCAGACGCCAGTGCGTCGTCCCGAGCCCGCGCAACTTGCGGATGATCTCTTCCGCCTCTTTCGCCTCGTGGCCGTTGTTGTCGCAATGTCGCCGCTTAATGACTAGATGAATCGCCTGATCGATCGTCGCCAACAGCTCCTCGTTCAACTCGGCGTCAATGTCCCGCCATGAGGTCGTCGCACTTTCGTCGTCGTTCTCGCCGAGCTGCCGTTGCTGCTGCGATTGGTACCTTGCGCACGTCTCGAGGAAGAGGTCGACGAGGCGCGTCGGATCGCACGTTTGTTTGATAAGCTGCACTTGGTTTCGCAACTCGTAACTGAGCATTATCGAGGACCTGGTTAGAAGTGGGACGCGTCTCGAGAACGACACGCGTTGAGAGGGGTGTGTGGGCAAGCGCGCACGCATGACGTCAGTTGTGCCCATTTGTTGGGCACAACTGATGTCAGCTGTATCCAGACAATGGACACAACTCACAAAAGTGCTTCGCGCACGTCAATATCGTCGCTATTGCCGCAACTCCGTTTCGCAGAGCACGACGCAAGGGTGGTAGAGATGCTGCAGACGTCGTTAAAGCAGTATGGCTTCCTTCACCCAACGAGTATGAATTCCCGCACGCGTTCCAGGAATGAATAGCTCCTTGCCAACACGACGACATACAATCAACACACCTTCGGGAGCTGCGCAACCCTCCTTTCCTGCCAGCCGCCCCACCCTTGCTCTGCCGCTCGCTCCGCCGCTCTCCTATGCTCACCGACGCACGAGTCACCCCGGCAATGTCACCCAACGCGCACCCACCCCGACACCATCTCTCCCAACACTTCCCGACGAAGAGCGACCGTCGCAGCCGCCGCCACTGAGCTGTCGATCATGCCGCAGCACTGCCGACCACCTTGATGCATATCAATCGGAAGCGGTCATGGAGGAGCTGGCACGACGCCGAATATCTGCAGCGCTGTCCCGGCAGCGTCTTCCCGCGCGTTGTCTACGTATCGGCCATTGTACCAAAATCGTGCGGGAATTGAGATGCCTTGGATAAGAAGATGCAGCTCCAGGCTGTGCGTCCACCTATGTGGCAGCGAAAGAAAAGGGTATCAGTATAATGAAGGATGTCTTTTCGAGCAGGCTTACCTCGGAGGTCAGAGACGATGCCAAACGTGGGCGGTGGGACGCTCTGCTGACGGCAGAAGCTCATCAGTCGGTCTTGGCGTGGACTAGACGAGGCACTGCTAGCAGTACCTGGAGAAGAAGTCGGAGGAGACATTCTTACAAAATGGCTCGGAGTGAACGGAAGTGTGGTTCTGGGTCGCTGCATTGTGTCCAGGTAAAATCGCATCGAAGGACAAGTATGCTATGCCTAAGTCTTCAGCAACAGCGTACCCAAAAGCGAGGCCCTCGCGACCTGGGAATCATGGACAATATCATCTGACTCGGCGGCATGGAATGCTCAGAAGAGAGAGGTATTGGCGGCTGGCCAAGGCGACATGGTATCGCTTGAGGGCCGCTGAAGTGGGCACTCGACCACGCTTGCTTGCTTGTGTTGCACTGCATTGCAGCTCGCATGACCATTCATCACAAAAAGAAGTGCCGACAGGTGACTGATGGCTGTTGATCTGCCTCGGACAGCCTGCAGGAGTTTGCAGTGCGACACACATGCCTCACGACCCTTCCTGTTTCCCAGCGCAAGCTTTATTTCGCATGGACTGTCTTTGACGCGTCACTTTGGCTGCTGTCATTGACCAAATCGAGTCCAGGCCCGGTGGGCGCCATGGCGAGCAAGTCCAGCGATGAAGACGAGTAACAATAAAGATTGCAGCTGCAAATTCCTCTTCCGCGCATACCAACATGCTCTCATTCTGCTTCTGCGTCAGAACTCGGTCCGGTGGGAGAAGCTGGGCAGCGCAGCCAGAGAACAAGTGGTCCATTTTCATGAGCTCCCGCGGCGGCACGCACAATCATGCACAGGAATGGTAGCACAGATAGCGGTCGCATCTCAAATTTCACGAATCTTTCTATGCACAATAACGCAGGTCGCAGCCTTCCAAGCGAGCGTGGGATGTCTGATTATTCCAGAGCCGCGACGTTACACTACAGTATCAGCAATCACAACGACAACAACGATGACAGAAGACTTACCTCAGTTCACGCATCCGCCACAGCAACTCCTGCGTACCTCACATCCACTCCCTCTTGCATTCCTCCAAAGGATACTCAACTCACCAACGCGTAACGAACCGGATGGCCTGCAAACTCGACGTTTATCCCTCCGAGCCGCAAATCGACTCGACGTCTGACATCGTACTTGCATATGCCAGAGACCCCACCGCACTGCAGATCCACTAGATTCGCATTGTTCAGGCCGCCGTGCTCTGTCTGGAAGGCCTAGCTCTAGTGCGTGAACTTTTGTCAAATTTCGTAAAGTCTGAGACTGCGTCAATGCACTGGAGAACGCAAGAGCGGACGTGCTCGAAACAGGAGGTTGCTGTGTCGCGTTTCTCAGCAATCCCACATCAGGCAGGAATAATCATCTAGTATACAATGAATTTTCTATTTGTGACCCGAAGCATGAACGACGACTCTGGAGATACAGAAACTGTCATCATTGGTCCTTTGGTCAATCGCAGAGACTCTATCACGTCGTGCTCATCAACCTCAGATGACAAAGCATTGGGCCTCAACACCAAGACCTGCGCGCTCACGTCACATCGAGGAATACCCGAGACCGAGGCTTGCAGAACCGCATATTACCAGACCCACGAATCGATGAGACCTCACTTTCGATCGCGTTGTGCTATCCAGTCTGGAAGGCGTCAGAAGAGCACGACTCCGATCAGCCGTGAGTGCGATACCGATAAAAGCCGAACAACAACGACATCATCTGACTCATCCGAATTGGCTACGAGCGGCTGTAAGGGAGGCATTCCGATCCAGATTACTGCGTCCGCCATACAGAAGCGGTTAACATTGAAGACACCCAAGCATTTATTGCTACGCCACGAGTGAGGAGATCTCGAACGGAATCCGTGCAGACTACGCTGACGATGCCTCTCATCTTCGGACAGAGGAGAGCATACGTGAATGGCAACCAGACGAAGGAGGTCTGAATTTCATAAGTGCAGAAGTGCAACACTTCTTGTTGGGTAAAGAATTTGAATCATCTATTAGGTGTAATACAAAAAGACCTGTCTTATGGCCACCGCAATCGAATCTGTGTAGGCATACACACACGGACTCCACCCACCGACGTGTATGAATTCCCGATTCGGGGCCTAAGGTGTGTCTTTACCTGCGATAAATCTAGCCTCTTTAATGAGCTCCACACTTTCGGAGATGGAGTTAATATACCACGATTGCTGCTTTGCCTAAATTAGGAAGGCGATGAAGGATGCGCGAGGGGTAATCGACAAGTTGAAAGACGGATGCAATCCGTTTTGCAAAGCTAGACATTCGTGTAATGCACTACCGCTAATGATTCTAGACAGCGTGTATTCCGGTCTGCGTGAGAACGAAGAGACGAGAGATACATCTCGCAGGGGGGATTAAGGACTAAACAAACATCGGTACCGGAGTATGTAGCTAACGAAGGAAACAGGATGACGATGCGGTCTCAACATGCTATAATAAGCAATGTATTCCAAGCTCCGTTAAGGCTCCTATTTAGAATTATGAGGGCGTGGAACAAAATGACCCGTTCTGTAACCAGGTGCGCAAGAAGCACAACTATAAGGGGTCACAAACTCGATTCTTCCGAGATTCTGGCTACTGGTTTCGCGTCTCTCACAGTCTGGTGTTAAGAATCCCTCGCGGCTTAATACGCTTTCAACCACCTTGACTGATCTCGTCGGGGCGGGCAGTCGGCATCGATGAACTGTGAACATCATCCCGGAATCCGCTCTCGATAGACGTCGTTGAAGAGTTGCAGTCCTCCACAGATTATGTCGTAGTGGAGGTCGATGGACTGCCTTTGTCACCGGCGCAGGTGCAATATAGAGTGATTTTGGGCAGGCTCGAGGACTTGACCGAAACCGAGAAATCTTCATCGAATGGATGACTGATTGTAGCGACAGTGAAGCCGTCTCCCTTCCACTTGCTCTGACGTGTAGGATCGACAAGGCAGAACGTCTAATCGTCAAGACATCTACCGACGTAGAGCGTATCGCTTGGCTGCAGCGGACCCATTTCTTCTCCGGAAGTCTGAAACTAACCAAACGTTATTACTGCGACTTGAAGTTCCCCCTCAAAATGTAGCGTGACTGTTGCTTCGGCCTCTTCATTGCAGTCTTCCTCCGACGCTCCTCCGCACTCCTCTATGATAGGCGGTGCGAGAGGCTCGTGCCAGGATGAAAACAGCTAGGCGTAATAAGGCTTTGGATCGGAGCGGCCCCATGGCCACTTGTCGCGCAACAATTCCACGCCAGTAGCAGCGCGTAGGAATTCGTCTGCAGAGCTGTCAAGCTTCAAAGAACAGATGCGCTGAATCAGGTCCTCTCGTGTAGGCGTGTTACCGGGCCCATGAACGAAGCGGTTCAACAGACCCATAGTCTTCTAAGGACTGTAAATGAGCTCGTCGAGCTGGTCGAAGTACTTAATATACTCGAGCCTGTTACGAAGCCCATTAGGAGTGATTGACTTAACCAGAAACGGTAAGATTCTGTCGTTGGCGGTTAATATGGACTCGAATGTATCGTTGTCGATTGGTGGTACAGAGCGACATTCGAATTGACCATCTGCGCTTGGCTCAAAACCGTGTTCGTGGAAGTGCGAGGTATGGTGGCTCGGATGTTTGACACTAGAAGAAGCAGATGCCGCGCTCGAGTTGGCCGTCGAGTCGTGCTTTGGAGGAACGCTGTCGCGAGGAGAAGTCGACTTGTGCGTCATGCCGGGCGAAGGCGAGGCTGTTGTGGACGGGAGGGTGTTTGATAGATGAGGTTGCAATCTTGCCCGTCGCACACAAGGGCTGTTGAAGAATGTGCTTGCTCCGGTCATTCACGGCGGGACGTGACTGGCAAAGCAAACACGTGCAAACGCGCATAGAAGGAGCAGCCAAAACAGCGGCGAGGATAACAATGGCGCAAGTAAGCAAGCGATAACGGTTTGATGGCGGACCATGTGGGAGTCTTTTAAAGTGGTCATGAGCCCGCTGCGGCGACAAGTGAATTGAAGTGTAATGAATGCAGGGCATAATGTAGAGCGCAGCAGTTCCGGGCCGACCAGCCACGCAGCCCACACGTGCGCACTTCTTGCTGGACAAAGGAGGCAAGGGAGGCAACAAGGACGACAAGAAAACGGCAACGACATTCCGAGACCTCTCGTGCCACAGACCAATTCCTGCCTAGGTGGGCACGTGTCATCTTGGAGTTCTGCGCTTCTCACGATGCCATCGAACAAGTGTGGCCAGACGTTACGACATGGGAGCCCTACTTTGAGGCAAAGTCGCTAGAAGCTGGTCATCTGATAGTCTTCTGCCAGAGCGTCGAGAAGAAGCTTTTCGAGTCAATTGGATTGCCGCAAACAATGGTTGCGCATACATCGAAGCTGCTAAAAGAGTTGGAATATCGTCTCAATAAGGTGATGCATAATCGCACACTGCTAGCACAGCTGCTCGACCGTAGTTCCGCTGTCCACATGTTTGTGGTATGGATGTACAACAACTTTGAGCGACCGGAGCAGGCTCTGCAAACGATGCCCCGAGTCCTGAAAGACCATGGACGCAGCGAATACAACGGTTTTATAATCGAGGCCACGCGCGTGAATGGTGGACATCCCTTGACCTTCGCAATCGACACTGCGAATCGGCGCATCGGTTCCACAGCAGGGCCCTGGAACTCTGCACGCAACAAGTCTGCAGGCTCCGACAGCAACGTGCTGCAATGGATGCACACTTGGTCAGTAACGTCACGAGATCATCGCCTGGACGAAGGGACCCGAGCCGTGTACAAAGGTTTGTACGAAGTACAAGGCACAGCAAGAGAAGACGGGGGCGAATACAGCTCGCACGAGAGACGAATGCAAGCACATCTCCAGACGCAACGAGCGGTTCTCAGATGCCTTGCGCACCTGTGAAAAGTACTCAGCTGACAAGTATTGGCATTCACTCGATGGAAGGAAGAGCAGTTTCAAGAGGAAAAGCCCTTGCCTATTCTGTTATTGTTCGTATCCCTACATGAATGGAGAAACGAATGCCTATGCAGATTCTGCTGTTACGGATATGCACGACGACAGAGCTTACGCTTGTGCCGAAGTTGAGTTGCACAATTCCCTACTCGTTCTCGTTCGCGAGCGGGGAATCACATGTGCCGAATGCGCGAGATCTTCTGACGGACAAGCGTAGTCTCTGAAGCGCTCGATCATGAATAGGCTCACAACAATCTGCTGTATAAATCACGTTGATTGTTGGATGCAATTGGAGCCGGGTCCATTGGCTAGTATCGGTGATGGAACAAAACGAAGGAGTACCTGAGATAGCTCAGGTGAAGCAGCGCACATGCCGGGCAAGGCATGGCGCCTATCGTTCACGCAACGTCTTCTTTAGCGGGTGCCGGGCATAACGAAGGGAAGTTGTAAGTCGTTACAGAAGTGGAAAACTTAGGACCAACCTTCTAAGATAGCGTGTAGACTAGAAGTAAGCGATTAAGATATTCGCAGCAACGCAAACATTAAAGTCCTCGGGCTTTCTAGCCGTACATCTCTTACTGCGAGCCTCGGGGGCTCAAGGTATATAAGGGGCCCGCGTGTCAGTTAGTACCCGATGCTCTAAGGTTTAGAAATGCATTGCCTCGATTATTTCAATATTCGGAATCTTCTTCTTAATGGAAGCCTTCGTTAGTAGTAGATTCTAAAGCTATAGCTAGAAGCGAAGGCATAAGAACTATAGTTCCCTTAGGCCTATAGACCCGATCGAGCCTCCTTGGAGCACTGCAAGTTATGCAACACCCTCGATTAGTCCGCTTTCGCGCGCATCGAAAGTCCGTCCTAGCTAGCAAGGTATTTAGCAAAATTGCAATCCCGGAGGAGTACTAGAAACTAGCTACGGCTGTCTAGCGGGCGTTGAAGGAGGAAGTCTCACAGGTAGCGGTTCATCGCATTGCAGTGCTCGCTGCTTGGAAAAGGGGGTGGAGCTAGTCTTATGCGGACCGTTTCGTAATGCGACGAGTTCGGTATAGAAGTGCGGTTGCTGCATGTAGCAGACGGCTAGCGTCGAAGATGCCTTAACAAACCACGTCTACGATTTCCGCGCTCTTGCGGCTATTATCGGTCTCGCCGCACTCCTACACTCGGCCAGATTTCGCACCCTTATTATGCACCCGGCGGCCGGCATCTCTCTCGCCTTCGCCATCTCGTCCTCGACCGTCCGGTGCTTTGCTATCCAGCCTCTCCCTCTCTCCGATTATGCGCCTCGCCGCTTACCCTCTCCCGAGCGATTACACGCCCGCCATCTCCTCTCTTCGACCGCTACGAGTACAATCCGAAGCTCGGCGAGCAAGTTTCGGCCATCTTCCGCGCTCTTCATTAAATCCGCCGCAACGTGCGCATACCCAAATATAGCCAGCACATTGCAGACACCTTTGACCCGGGCTGCACGCTACCAGAGCGCTGAAAATCATTCCATATCTCTCCATCGGAATATAAGCACTACCGCTATCACGGCTACGCCGAAGCCACTCCCTACAAAAGCCATCGTGATGACACGTTAATTAGCAGTAAATGCTCTGCTGCGGAAGGCACGGTATTATAGAGCGCATCGAGATGAAGGAATGATTCTTCCAACGCGTGTAATTGGTCCACGAGCTACCATGTGGAGGGGCGTGGACGAGGCCAAGAAGCATCACGTCGCACAAAGTACTATCTTTGCCGCGCGACTTCCTTGCCGGGACGGAGTGAGCATGGATCTACCACACCACAACGCTCCTGCATGGTGTAACACGCGGTGATCGCCCCGGTGGTATCACAGAAGCTGGCCTTGCCATACTCTTCTATGCGCCAGCTCTGCCCCAGATCCATTCTCTACTCTTTCCTCTCAGTCCGGAGAGTCTGTACATCAACTACGAACGCATTACTGCCAAGAGCTTCATCCTAAACAGATACGATTATGGCAGGCTTGGACGGCAGCAACGCTAGGGGATCGAGCATTCCAGTAACACAGACCTTTCCCGGAGTCACAGACTTGTCGACAATGGACTGACGAACCTTTAAGCCCTCGAATCTCTCCAAAGAAATGCGTCACGAAAAGTCAGCCGATCAGATCAACGCTCAGACTCAGCCCGGGTCTCGCCAGTCGTGTCAGAACATCTGGTGCTACGCCCTTCAGACACCGCTGATCAGCTGCCAGTCACTCCCTCCTCGTCGCAAATCCACACGGCTTCAGATCGCCCGAGCCAGCAGACCATAGGCGGAGCTTCCTCCATCGGCCGGCCTGATCATCCCGTGCAAGAAGGATCGACCACTCGTGGGGTGCAACAGCGACCGGTCGGATTAGATTCAGCCACGCTCGAGATCTACGACATGTTTGTTCCTGCTCACGAACCATTCAGCATAATCCAATACATGAGGTTCCAACGTGATGCGAAATGGATCAGAGCGGCGCTTGGTGAGAATGCTTGCGCGCCCGACTCAGCAGAACATGACTCCACCAAACAAGAAACAAGAAGAAGTTGAGATCGTCGATTTGCGGGGTTGGGGAAGAAGTACAAACGAAAGAGGGATTTTCGCTGACGTGTAGTCTAGAGTATAGCATCGTGCGCTTTCACATTAGGAGTTCGAGCAACATAAGGTTTCTATTGATAGACAATATTTCTGTACCATTTGTGAACACTGTCAAACTAATATCCCAACACGACTTCCAGTTTTCTCGACATGCAGAACGGCATCTATCACAGTCTATAGCAACTCTGGCACTCGGAGATCCCTAGGAATGTGGTCTCTTAGGTCTATCTCTACTTTTACTTGCTGTAAGGCCGGCAAGGGACTATTCTTCTTTTTCCCTATAGATAAACATGGATCTGACAGCATTCTAGATTTGGGTATCTAATACCCGTTGTGCACTCAGCAAAGATTCTAGATGCTAGGCATTTCACGAGAACGATTGTAATAGATCGAGCAATCGGAGCTCTGCCTCCATATGCCTCTCTTCCCAACCTTGACCTCTTGGAACAGAGGAGTGAAACAGCTGTCTGAAGCATGTAGAAGCTAAAGTTCGGTCTCCAGAAGGGCGGGCAAAACGTTGACTAGAAAACTGCCGTGAACGATGCGTCAGCTAAGGACAGCTGCCGCTGGCGATGTCGACGACAGCGATCCAAGGAAAATTGAATGGTGGGTACTTTCTGCCGTCTTCCAACGCGCAGCCATTAAGACACAGAATGGGATATAGGAGAACGATCCACTCGAGCAAGAAACCAACTAGCTGCGAGGAGTAGGGGATTCTTCTTCTAATAAAATATCTATATAACGTTGACTAGCTCCATAATTTCTCCTAGCTCCTACTTACGGGCAGACCAATACCATCGTTGCCGGTCCTGAGCAAGAGGCAAGTTTGGCACGCTTGAGGCAAAGACGGAGGATTGATGTCTTGTCAGCTCAGACAGAAACACGCTCAATACGGGACCAAGATTACTATTTCATGACAGAGCAGATTCTTTGCATATGTGTCCTTGGTTACCAAATGCCAAGTCTCAGTATCTGAGTTGCATGCACTTGTTCCGAGAAGTGCGAGTATGGCGGCAACCCAGGGCTGCAGACCACGTCGTATAAGATCCCCGAGCGGAAAAGTCCAGGCCGTCATCACCCAGTAAACTCGACACAGGCCTGCATCGATACTGCCCACTTCAAGCATTCCGCTGCCGAAGGCCGAGAAGACTCTGGAAAAGATCGTATCACTCAGACAGGAGAGGCCGTGATCAGGCTGCACTCTCAAAGTCGTGCAATCGACTCAGAGCGCTATTTTTCTGTAAACTCGCGCTCGAGCTTGAATCTACCGCGCCTGTGAATCACAACATTTCAGAGAGCTCTTTGCCATTTGGCTTCGTCCGAGACAGCAAGCCCGCCAGAAAGCTCAATCTGGCTGCTTTTGCCATGATCATCATCATATACGGTAGAGCTAACGACAGAGTGCCGCTGAATTACGGTAGCTCTGCTCATGGTAATCTCACACACATTGTCGCAGTGAGATCCTGGGGCGGGACTCATGACCCAATCAAACAACTTTGGTTTCGGCCTTCTCCGGTCGAGCATCAGCAGGCTACTTAGAAGGCATGTTGTTGATAACAATAACCTACATGGCATGATTGCCACAATGACGGCCCACCACCGGATCTCCGTGCCCAAAGGCGACTAAGTCTTCCTCTGCAATCAAGCAGATCCCCCTTTTCTTCCAGAATCTTCTCTGTGGCCTGTAATGCTTGATCAGTGTTGCGATCCAATCCTAGAAATATCGATTGGTAACCAGTCCGCATCCTAGATCGGAGCCTGTCGCGAGCGCTTAGACCCTCTCGGCCTGCCGGAGCCGACGAAGAGCCGACGGTTTTGGCTCGCTTGGGCACCGCAGGTGTGGTGTAAGAAGCAGCACCAGACAACGTTGTGCCTTCTTCTGACGTTCTCGCAGTCCTAGCGATCTAGGCAATGCTGATCTGGAGGGCGCAGGGCTCCCTGTATTCGCCTGACAGCATGGTACCTTGTGTATTGCCTATTTCTACGCTCTTTCTCAACACGTGAATGATTTTGTGCGCCTCTTAGTTCACCAAATATCATCGATACTCAGGGCAGACAGGACCTAATGTGCGCCCGGAACAAAGCGAGGAAAAATTTCAGCCGTCTCTGATGCTCGAGTACTACATCTACCTCCGGACGAAGACTTTCGATGAAGCGCCAAAGACTGGTGATATGGAGAGAGTAGATTCTGGTGAAGCACTCCTCTAGCCTCATTAGCACGCCCATCATGACAACGTTTGAGAATAGAGGAACATGCTGCGGTCGTGGCCCGGCTGCCTTTACCAGCCGATGGTCATCGCTAGCAAGAATTCCAATGCCATCGAAAGAAGTTAGCATCTGTGCCATTCGAATTTGAGAACGGTACGATGACTACCTTGAGCACACTCTGTGTCGATGTTAGTATAGCAGCGCAAGCGAATTTGACGAGCACTATGCTGGAGACTGCTATGAGACATGCAACTAGGGCCCGGACGCCACTTGCGCCAAAACGACCAGACTGACGGCCATGTCTAAGCAGGCGCGGATCGGCGCAATCGAAGCACGCCACAACTTCTACTTCCCCAGGCACAAGCACGTATCCTTGGAACTTTAGCCGTGGAGTCTGCGGACCGCCATCTTTGCGATTCGAGAAGATCCCGTCTCGGCTAAGGCAAGAGGAATGCCGTCAGAAAGTCCATTACGATGCATTGGCAATGCTGCAACTAAACACAGCCGTGGCGCCATAAGCCGAATACAACACTTGATGTGCAGTGTTGGTTTGCAATTACGCAAGATTGCTTTTGAAGTCAGACTACGCGAAACAAGAGCCATGTATTCACTTACTTTGTGCTAGCTTGCACTAGCTATCATCTCAAAGGTCAGACGAAACAGCCTTTCTCAGTTTTCTTTGCAGTCAGCAGCCAATGTCAGCTCAAACATCACCAGTCCTTGGCTATGTACCCCTGCCCAATTCCAGTGGCCCCGTTGATACCGACAGCGAACACTCCGATACACTGTCTAACGCTGATTACGCAAAAGAGACTCCGCAACCTCTCGATAGAGCTGACGAGATACGAAAAGAAGAGAATGTATTTGGCAAGCAAAAGCAGCGATCAAGATTTTAACGCCAATACGCTATTGTCGCATTACACGAACCAATCAATATAGCTTCATAAGAGACGCCTACATTGCTAGAGATTGAATTGGTGCAAGACACAGACCCACTGCCTGTGGAACCCAGCCTTACTGCAGAGGCATTATTGGCGCCATTTGGAGACGCTCCACCATACGTGCTTGGGAAAGTCCGCAAGCTTCATCGCACTCTTATCCCGACTACAAGCGGATCAACTTGTCACGCGATACCACATTGTCTTGTTCTGAATTCTTTACAGTCAAGAGCCTCACAGGGTTCTCGCACCATACGATCACCTTTTTCTAAAGGCCCGGCCACAAGAATCGCACTCACGGCGTCAACGAAGGCATCAGGTGCAAAGTTGATTACAGGATCAAGAAACACTGCAAGCAAGATACTTTTCGAAATGAACCAACTGCAGATCTTGAGGCACCAGCCAAAGCGGGAACGACGCTCGCACCAGCACCAGCACAGTCGTCAAGCCAAGCGTCACCCGATACGCCTGGATCAAGCACGATCAAACTTCCACCACGCCCTGTCACAGTCAAATGTCCACCTTCTCCGTTCATTATAGAGCCAGCTCCAGCAGCATCAACTGCACCACCAGCACCGCCCGTTGTTGTCGCTCAGCCCCTATCCCCAAACCCACCGCCAGCCATGGCTCGATTGCTTGACCTCAGCAAGTTTGACGCGCCCTTAGGTGATCGTCGTGACGCTGATACCGTACTGCTGGCTCTTGTCCCTTGAGCGTGCCCGGAACGGAATTGGTGCACTTCCACAGCAGCGCAATGGGATTTGAGTTTACCGCTCAAAGGCAAGGCAGCTCGCTGGACTGACACTGATTACTTGGTAGCGCCGTTGTTCAAGCAAACCATTGCCACTCAAGAATACTATGTCGTCATCAAGCAAGACTTCCTCAGTCCGTTCAGCCGCAGTGATGCCGTGCCTGGAGATGACAGCATGACAGAATTGAAAAGCCTTGAACGGAAAGAGAAGGAGATTCAATCAACGCGATCCACAGCTGGCCACTGAACTGCTCGACAAGAGACCGCATACACTGACGACCGTGTTTCTAGCTAGGGCTCAAGACTGGACGCAAGATAGCTCGCGAGAAGGAAATACGTGCAGTCAAAGTCCCGAGACAACCTCGAGGTGCATTGGAAGAGGCTCTTCGTGTTGTCGCTGAGGGTAGCTAGCCATCAGTGCAACTACGCTCACAGCTAACAACAGAGGTGCTCAAGATGACCAAGGCGATCGCTTCGGAAATCCAACTAGCTCATCAAGCGCTGATGCCTACCCCTGCACCACCCGCAATTAGATCACACCATCATACCAAGTGAACGCTTAACACCCTCCAGCTGCTGGACGACATCAGATCCCCCAGCGGCCTCCGGATGACCAGGAGCCATTCGACCAAGAACACCAGCCCCAGCAACCACCATACAGCCGAGGGTATCATCCTCATTCGCAGAGCGGGCCAAGGCTACGCGTCGAGCCCACCGCAGTAACAGCAGCAACAGCTGCAAGGCTATCAACCACAGTCACAGTCTCAAGGTCCTCAGCCGCGCCAATCGCAAGGCTATGATTCTCAGGGTTATGGATCGCATTACCGCAGTCCTGACCATGGAAATACCCATCAGGAACTGCCCCGATACTATCATGATGCACTCGCTGCGATTCGACTGGAAGACATCTGTCACAAATTTGACCCATCAATCAGCGACCGGCCATTGATCAGTCGGGTGGAGGTCAACTTCAACCGCACAAGTAACCCGCTCTGTCCATGGTGCAGAATTCGAGGCCATATCACGAGGAATTGTTCGAATCAGCCATTGAGCATAGGTGAAAAGACTTCATTGTACCATCTAAAGAATGCACAGCATTGTTGACATGGGGCATGGCTAAAGAGCAAGTGTTGAAGGGAGGAAGAAGCGAACGCTCGCGGTCAGCATCCCAGTCATCGCAGCCGCCGCCATATCAGACATAACCACCGTTGGCTCGTTACCAATTAGAAAGGCAGCAGTAGCCGCCTCAAACCTCTACCCAAGCAACCGCAAACACGAATTGCGGCAGTTAGGGGAGACGCCAAGATGCTTGTTGCTGAAGATCGAACTTCGGATACTGTCAGCCAAATGCAGGGAATCACCCTAATCGCGGAAGAAGCTGCCGCTGGGACCAACAACCTCAACATTGAATCGAAAGAGATTGTGGAAGTCCTTGAAGTCGCTGCCAATCGCAGACAAATTGAAGTTGGCTCTGGAGACGACTTTGGCAACCAGATCAACAAAGCCAAAGAGGCTAAGAAGGTACCGGCATACGTTGGTCAGCCAGAGTTCAAGCATAGGGAGAAGTCCAGCAGGCGGAATCGTGCATCGTTAAAAGATGTGAATGGTCAGAAGGGTGAACCATCAATTGGCACCAATGCAATGATCAAGAATGCCATCTCTCAGATCTCAATCATGGACCTCTGCCAGTTGTCACCGAACTTTCGGGATGACTTAAAGCAATATGTCTGCACACCACGTGTCAAACGTGACACTAGGTCATCCAAATCAGCGTATGAGGCTGGGGGGCCTGACATGGATAACTCTGCCACCTTTTTTGCAGAATTTCCGAGACAGGCCCAATACGCCAATGAAGGACCACAATTGCAATCAGAGCCCCTACAACAGCCTTAGCCAACTCACAAGCGTTCAAACAGTGATGGGAGTCTACATGTCGAGATGCGAGCTGAATATCTTGAGAACGATCAAACAGCTTGATTACTATTCTTGCCTCTGAGATCCTATACAGCGTTCAAGACTGGAAAGAGCCAAGATCAAGTCAATTGGATGTTCCAAATGGAAGTCACCCTTTGGAA
>PNEN01000374.1:21919-52163 GCA_002933655.1 Cercospora berteroae | reverse complement strand
AGATTAGCCTTCTCTAATAGCGAGACGTAAAAGGTTAGGTATATCTTTATAGAATTAAACGAAGGGAGGGCGAAATCGCGCCTAACTCGGGACGCAAATGTATACAAATTAGGGCGCCATTTCGCCGCTCGATCGCCCTAACACGACGTAGCGCACGCTACGGCCCGCCGCTCCTTAACCCTCCCAGTTAACGGACCTTCGCGCAGGCGGCAGGCCCCGCATATTACCTCGTAGAGCGCGCGCCTCGCTATGTCTCTGCACCTGCACTAATTGCTCCTTCTCTCTTCCGTCTCTCTAAGGCATATAAAGGCGCTGGATCGCCGTCCCTCGAGTCGCTGGCCGGCCGGACTTACCCATTTATTCGTTATTCCTCCTTACATCCACCGCGCTCCCGCAGTGCTCCGCTAGTCGGCCTAGGCACAGTTGCTCTACTATAAGGAATCGCGAGACGAACAGCGCACGGTCCCATACCTAACGCAGGCCTTATACGTGGCAGAGTCCTCCTAGCTATAGGCTATGCGGCAGAAATCGGCGACGCGCTTTCTTAGGCGGAGCGCTTTAGACGCATGGAAGTGGAGTTCGACGAGGCGGCATGCATACGAAAGATTTACACTAAAGGAAGCGAACAGCTGCAGGGCTAGGTAAAGGGATTGTAGTATAAGTACGTTACTAGCACAAGTAGATTGCGACGTAGCATGTAGTGCCCCCGCTAACCTAACGAACGCAGATATTGTTAGATAACTAGGAAAGATGCCCTCGAAACGCTCCGGGCAATGCCCATCGCCGTCGTCTACTCATTCTTTTACTAGTTGCTAGAATAGAGGTGCGAGACTTTGCGAAGCGCAAGCACCCTATAGACGTACTAGAACACCTTCTATATTATACGGAAGACTAAGACGGGCTGTGTTATAATCGACCCTACGATTAAAAGTTAGATGTGCGGCGTACGTAGAGCATTAACGCTCTTGTCCTAGCTCGGTTTCCACCGCTTACATATGCTGTAGGTCCGGCAGCGTCTAGCGCAGGAGTTCCGATTGCAGACGGAGAAGAGACCGAAGCCGATTATGCGAGCTAAGGATGAATTTGAACTGCTAAAAACCTTGTAGACCTCGCCTAAGTTTACGCTCGACTACGAACGGTTAAGGGTGCAACTCGCCTTAATCCTCTAGCTTGTAGGCATTACCGGCAACCGGCTAGGTGCGCTCCTAGGACTCCGGTACGAACACCTTAAGCTTACGCTTCTTCGAGATCCTGCGGGAAGTGAATGGCTACGGCTTCTAATCGAGCTAACGTTCAAGCACACCAAAGGTTACCTAGGCTTAAAAGACGCGTGCGTAGTGCCGCTATACTACAATCGGTGTTTAAGGACTAATCCGGATCGCTAACACTTATATTAGGAACACGTTTGGTATTCCGGATGTCCCGAGCGAACCGTGCCTCCTCCTCTGCCCGCAGATACTCCTTTTAAGCCTCGTATTTGCCGACGAAGCGTTCGCAGCGCCCGGCCTCACGGGACTAGAGGAGCTTTTCCGTTTGCGGGTGCCTGCAGGTCTAAACTAGCTAGAGTTGCCAATTAAGGACTCGAAGACTAGTATACTACTGTTTCGGAGACTAGAGAACACCGTATATAGAGTTGTAGTCTCCGCTACTAATCCTGCAACAGATAATTAGCTCCGCGGCAGACTATCTACACTCGGTGCAATTATAGGATTCGAGCATGTAGTGAAACCTTACTGCTTCCGTAGGGGTAACGGCGAAGCTCTAGATAGCAGCAGTAGGTTCCGTCTTAGCGTAGAGTCGATTAGTCGCTAAAGAATTGTAGGTCTTATTAGTAATGCGCAGCGGAACCTCATCCTTTAGCATGCGAGCTTAGCCGTGTTTTAGCACAATTACCTGTCTCGTTATATTATACAAGATACGCATGCCATCTACCGGGGCCTCGCGCCTTAGACTAATGTTATAAGAGCTACGAGCGGCATAACTCGCACCATCGATCCGCGCCGACCCCGCGCATTGAACGAGACCTAAGTAGCACAAATTGCACGTTACCTAGAAGTGAAGCTATTGCATAGAACACGAAAGAGCTTAGTTAAGAAGATTCGTGCTAAATATAGGACGTCTTCCAAAGCTCGAGGCACTTAGCTATATAAGGCTTACTAGAGAGTAGCCCGACAGCACTAGAACAAAAGAAAGGCCGTATACAAGATTATAATAGCCGACATCCTGCAGAGGTATCGCAAGCAACGATCCGCTATAGATATTGCGAGCCAGCTCGAACGTCCGCCTATTAAGCGTAATAAGAAGACGCTATCGGAAATCTAGCTATACGGTTAGCTTAGCTCGGAGCGGAATCGTGCTATAAAAGCTCTCTTTACCTTCGCAACATCCGACCCTATCGAAGAGTTTCGACGACGTGCGAATGCTGTAACCGCGGTGTTAGCGCTAAGTAAGATTTAGAAACTAGTCGAACGGAAGATATGTCGTGCAAAGGTAGCGCGTATCGGCAAGCACGATAGTAATGCGAGCATAGATCTTTTAGGCGAAGTAAAAGCGCCGCAAGATCCTTGTCCTATCGAATGTGCTCCGACATAATGCATATTCTATATCGGCAAGGCGGACCTCTATATTAACGAACGCATAAAGACATTCCGCAATCGTAATAGGCTTAAGAGACATTTTCATCGAAAGCACCTGCGGCATTATGCAAAGGATTAGCCTATTAGCTGTCCTTACCCAAAGTGCCACAATATAAAACTTGCTAACCTAACGCACTTACAAAACTATGCTGCAACTGTTTATAAGACGATAACATAGATGGTAGATAATATTAAGATGAAGAGCTAACATAACCGAGATCTGCGATACTTGGCATTGGGGAGTGAGCATCCCTAGCGCATATAGGACGTGTTATTCCCTACCTAGCATTTCACCGCAAGAGATACTCGAACGCTGGCAGCTAGGCCTAAAGTTACTTAACTAGGTATACGAGCTGCTTATCTAAAAGTGCTGTCTGGCCCACTTACCGGTGCGAGTTACGTTAATAGCTGTTAACTACGCCTTCTAATTCGCTCCCTAGGCTTTCGAGCTAGTGCATGACCTTACTATGCCTTATGTTGGTGTTCGTCTCACGTGAGGGGCAGGCATTCTCGGCTATAGCTACAACACCGCAAGTCGTTTAACGGCTAGCGATGTCACGATGTCGAACTATTGGTGCGATAGTAGTTTGAGCACCTCTGAAGCTCAACCTAATGACCCGAAGCATGCTTATTACCAGCTATTAGAGGCACTAATAGGAGTTGCAGAGCTGCGGATTGTTGGGGCTCACTATCTGTTCGCGGCGCAGCAAATTATTATTCGTGTGCACAAGAACAGTTAGGTAACCGGTGAGGGATGGTGCTTACGACGTATTTACTGCTACACCCCCGGCAGCGCTGCAGCATGCTCCCTTAGATCTCTGCAGCTGCTGCGGCTCGTCTATAAAGAAATATAGATAACAGACAATGCGCTATTCGACAAATTCTGCACGATAGACGCTTAAGCTTGTCTTCTAAGCTAATTGAAATCCAGAAATATGCATAGAATGTGGAAAAGGCATATGCTTAGGTAACTAATCCGCTTTGTCTGCTGCACTAGAGCACCTCTCCCTGCAAGTTTCGATGCATTCGCAACTAGAATCTAGAACAACCATTCGTAGCCATCTTATAGACCTAGGAACCTTTAGCTTATAAAAGCACTATTGCCGGAAAATACTTGGTCGAGCATAGTTATACGGGACACCGTAAAAAAGTAGAGATTCGAAATTGCATACTTAATCGAGTAGTGAATTATCTTGTCTCTACTAGACAGGAAATATTTTGGATCGATAAGGTGTGCATTAATTAGCAAGACAACAAGAAGAAGCAGATAGCAGTAAATGCAATAGACCTGCTCTACAAAAACGCTAGCAACGCGATCGCAATGTTGTCTTCGCTAATTAAATTATAGACGGAGTTGAAAATGCTTATCTACCTAGTAAATGGTGATTTCATCTTAGAACGTAACAGCCATTCCTTTCTGCGACTAGATTGCAGCTCGTCTATAATCTGGAGGGTAATTCGAATGTTGCGACGGATTACTAGGGATCTGTAGTGGACTAGGGCGTGGACTCTCTAGGAAGAGTATGTTTCTAGCGCGAGAATAGACCTCTTAATACCTTTGGATCAATCTATGCAAAATCTACGTAGGGATAGGGGCATCCTAGGTGAATTTCATGTATCTGCAGTGAAATTCAGGAAAGAGGTCACTGTTTTCGTTAACGCCTGCTTAATTCGCAATCGCAGATGTGCTGCTAAAGGACGAACTAGGAGGTCGCAGTTTCAATTTAGGAGAATATGCAAGGAGATTCTTGGAGTTATTCCAAGATACAGTCTTGTTCTAACTAGGCCCATGTCCGCGCGTATATACGTAGATGTCGGGCAGCGTTAGACGACTTATCCTTAGGACTCACTTGCAATTGTTGCGAACACTTGCGTATACAAGATACGTCTAGACAAAGAAGCCCTTAAGCGCAACGGACAGAGCCTTAGTCTGTGCCTGCTCGCGCAATATCTTATTAACGGAGAAATCGCTCTTTCAAACTAGCAGGCTAGGGATGCTTTGGACCTGCCTATAGCTAAGTTCCTGGAGCGCATTTCCTTGTTAGCAGTGCAACTCCCATTGCAACTGCATAAGTTGAAATTTCTTAAGCGCTGTCGACTTCCAGGTGCGCAACTGTGTGAATTGGGTATTCGAACAGAAGGTTATCTCTAGCAACTTCGAGCGCGGGACTAGATCTCTACTCAAACCTTTCAGCTGCCTAGAATAACTGCGGCCAGAAAGAACTACCTGAAATCGCATCCCTAGGACGCAGTAGAGTTAGAAATCCTAGCTATAGCTCTAGAGGGAGCTTATATAGACGTAGCAGCGCAGCTGTACAGATATATTAAAGGACGACACGCTAGTCGTACTTAGGCAGGCTATAACGTAATAGATCTTATAGCATGGAAATTAGTTCAAGCAATTGCGCGAGGCCAAGTACTACGTATTGGGTACTTAAAAAACGCGAGTGCTGGAAGCATATTCCTACCCAAAGCGGAAGATGTCTAGCGGCCGATGCTCGTTTTCACCGCTTAGCGGCCTATTAGTTCGAACGATTATGGCAGCGACAACTACGTGTCTATAGAGGTCGCTATTCGGGATCGAGAGCTTCTCGAGCCACTGCAATTAATGGAATGCTTGGTATTCATCTCAGCGTTGAAAGTGCAGACAGTAGTGTTCGAGAGCCTTTGTACGCGGCAATAACGGAGGATATGATGGGTCCCGAGGATCGCGAAACATGCCGCAGACAGTACCCAGTAGCGTTGTTCCATTGCGCATCATTCTCCTGCATTAATCGATAGGCACAGAGCCTACCTTACGAGCCTTTCTAGGACCAACGTTGAAATAAAGATCTATGTCACGCAGCTAATGGAAGGCTGCGACAATTGTGACTCAAACCGAGACGAGCAGCACGACTGGCAGTGTCAGCGACTCGAGCACCACAAGCCCTATAGTGTAGCGAGGATTCCGAAAGTTGCTGCATTTAGGGAGAAGTCATTCGCTCACTCTACACAGAATGTTACGACGCTGGCAGAGCTTCCTACAGATTCGCAACTTGCGATCGCACCGGACACTCCAATGCTATAGGCAGAGTCCCCCCCCCCCAAAAGTGCATTTCCAGGTGCAGGACCTCTGATCATCTCGCTGGAAATGTGTTGTTGACGGTCACGTCAGCCTCTACAAGCATTTGCAGACATCCATGGTCATCTTTTGCAGGCGATAGCTCTATTTGTCAGCCAGTGCCATTGCGATCTAGAGCGGCAGACTCGGGATTCATGGGAAACCAGCCAGTTAGCTTTTCTCGAGCAAAAAAATTCTGACCACATTGGCGTTGACTCCTTAAGGTTACTTGCATGTTGAACATTACACTGCAAGCGAGGCAGTTGCTTCTTATCGTCCGGTAAATCCGAACACTGGATGTAAAGCCCCACGTTTAGTGCATTGCATTTTGCTTGCACGAACAGCTTGGGAGGGCATGCCGGAAATTCCTATTGGTACAGCACTGCTTCCTACGGCATGGAGCTATCCTGCTTTGCATGGCTTACCGCTAATTTTCCTGGAGACGACTTGTCGCGCTTCCCTTTAATTACGTGCTCGCAGCTTCTAAGTCTGCAGTATGCACGCTATTTCGTTACCTGCAAGCGGAGATGTTTCTGCGAAATTTATGCGCGGGGGCGAAAAATCACTTTTAGTAATATTGCGTGCTCCTAAGAAGTCAATGTCGCCCTCACGCAGATACCCACTTTCCCTTGCGGGCATTACGACATGGTGCACAACGATTGGCTGCTGACCCAATAGCTTAATCCGCTCGTGCTGTAGCCATAACAGGGTGGTCCGCTGTCATGCGCTTCAACTGGCAGGAGCTATGCATGCATCTCGCGTGCAAAGCTACTTAGTACGATGTACTGTTTGAGCGGAACAAGAACTTCCTGTTAGTGTAAGTAGGAAATTTGGAAAGTTGCAAGGCGCCTAGCTTGGTTCGCAAGATTTCATCTCTTTAAGCGTCAAGATGCGTACGGGTCTGTGGTCGGCACTCGAGGGTTGGGTCGAAAGCACCAGACAGAGCGAGTGCACTACAAGTCCCCTTCTCCCACCCCCGGGGTATAGAGCGGCATCTATCGAACAACCCCAGCCCTTATGACCACTCAAGCGCGCGCCCCGCCCGCAGAACGCCGTCGTGGCGGCCATGCATGTCGAGCTCTGCGCAGACATTGCACGACGTTCAGGAGCTGCACTGCCATCACTGTCGAGAACGTCTAAGCTCAGCTTTAAGTTCTGGCAAATCGGGAGTGCTCGGACTTTAGTGGCCGTCCCGACCCGTACTTTGTGACAACAACAGCTCATGCAAATTGCTGCACATCATGCACTTCGCGCCCTCTATGCAGGTGGGCGCCCATGGAGGTAGATCAAAGCCCGTCGCCGACAAAGACCAGAGCCATCAATACATGCATAACGGACCAAGGACCCTGCTCAACTCGAGCAGTCTCCTAACTCTAGGCATGATTCGCTGGTCTTGTGGTCATCTATGACTGGCCGTGTGAGGATGAAGCTTGCTGCGGGATTTTGAAGGTTGGGTAGTGCGTACAAGATCGCTCTCGCTTCATCTATGGCCTCGTCGTGCACGCCTTTTGGTGTGCACTCTGTGCGGGCACTCACCGAAACACACGATGCGCCGAAGCATCCCAGGCTTGATTTACCTAGCTCGCAGGCAAAGCTACGGAAAGCGCATTCCGCCGTCGCCATCCAGGCTCTCTAGAGCTGCTGTGTGGTGTGATCGACGCCTGCTCCTTGGTTGACATAACTCGCATCTGAGCTGCAGGAGCACAATCGACGCAGCCAGCAACGGGCTCACACACAGACCATTGGAGCTCACTGTCATCCTTCAGGCCTCGCATCCGCGCGCCAGGGCGCTGATGGACAATGGTCGGAGGTTGGCGTGACGATCAAGGCACCAGACTCCAGCGAAGCTCAGTGCCAAGTGCGAGGAGACCATGGGGAACCGGATACGAATCACTTCTGCATCCCGACGAATCAGGCCGTGTTGTGCGTTGAGCATGGCAGCTTCTAGCGCCTCAGTTTTTGAGGATCACTCATGAGGGTGACTCACAATGTTCTGACCACGCCGACGGTGGAGTATGTGAGTCGGCCATGGCTTTTGCTTCATACGAGAGACTTATCAACCCGTTCCCTGCAGAGAGGACACATGCGTTCAAGTCGCTAGACTGTTCACCCTTGCAAATCTCGTCGCTGTAATTTTGGCATTTGGTCGTCTTTAATCACCCTCACGTTCGACCTGTTCTCGTGTGAGGACATTTTGGAAGCCGAAGCCGTCCCTTCCGTGAGCATCGGCTGTTACGATCCCTAGGCATCCAGGATGGAGCTGAGTCACGAGGACCTCCGGCGCCTGATGGACCATATCTTCCTCCCACCAAAATTGCCCCAGCACGAAGATAATGGCAGTGATATCCCGTTCATTGAGGTCACCCTACAGTCCCTCTATTCACTCCGGGATCAGACATTTCCAACACGGCGGGACTCGGCACTTGACACTGCGATTGCTCTGGTGGCGCAGATGAAGGCGGTGCACAGTCTGGCGGGCGGGATCCTCGATCAAGAGTGTCTCAAGAACTCCTTAGCCAACTTATCGGTGGGGCGGACATTGGCGATCAAAATATCGGCGCAGAATTCGGCAGTTCTGATCACGAGAAGCAAGGGTGCTCTCGTATTCGAGATGTTCGAATTATCCCCGTCCAATGCAGCTGTGCTGGCAACGAGAGGGAGACTGCTGCGAAACTTTCCTGGTCTGTCTGTGACCCTCGATGTTGACATTCTCGACCGAGCCGACTGGCTTGACACGATGGCCAACACTTTGAGCACAATGTCCTCGCAGAAAGTGGCCGGTGTGCAGCCGAAATCGAAAAAGGCCGGCACTCAACACCAGGAGGAGCGCGACACCACGAAGCCAGGTGTCGTGTCTGAGATCCTCTTCGGCTTTCTCAGAGGCTCTGCGTCGGCCGCGGCAACCTCCGTCTCATCCGTGTGGAAACGCACAAGGGACGACGTTCTCTGGAATCAGGCCTGGGCTCCCTGGCGTCGCTCGCCGATGTGGTTGCTCATCCGAGTGGCGCTGCAGCTGGTGCTTTCGCGATCTGAAAACCATATCCTGTACAAAGAAATCATGGTTTACACAATGGGATATGTCTTAAAAGCAGCACGCGCAAGTCAAGCCCACTTCGACTCTGATATCATCCTCACGATGATAGTAAAGCTTTCCCGGCGTGTCCAGAAGCTCTCCGCTGTTGGCCGCGGACTGCCTGACGTGATACGGAACACCGTGCAGCGCGTCGTCCGCGACTCTGTCGACATGTTGTCGCGTCGCTGGACCGCGATACAAAAACACAATGGGCGACACGTGGATCTTATCACACTGGAGGGCCTGAAGTTTCAGCGAGACACCTGGGTCTATCTGCCTGCGCTCGACGCTCATCTTACTAGTATACAGAATCGGAAGTACGAAGGCGTTGTCACGCCCTATCTCCCCTCCTCCCAACTTGTCAAGCGAAGCCCGGACGCTCTGCCGTCTCTTCCCTCCAGCTTCTGGGAAGATGAGTACGATGCCGTCGCAAATTTGCACTCCTTTGAGCGGTGGATCACAGCGCACCTGGATGCCTGGATGGCGACACAGGAACATTCGGATGCCATCGAGAAGTTGCATGCGCTGTCACAGGCATATCACAAGCTGGCCAGCCATCACTACGGTCTCAATCCGGAAATGTCCTCCGTCATGCTCTTGACCCTCTTCGAGTTGTGGAATTCGATTGACACGATGGCGGTGCAGCTGTGCCCACTGCTGGCTGACTTCGATCCGCAGATTCCAGCCGCAGAGCTTCAGAGCTTGCTGCTTCCCTTCGCCGAGCAAATGCGGAGGCTGGGAAGAGTCGAAAGCTCCCTGAGATCTCGAAGCGCGGCAGCTTCCAAGGCCTCGAGTCTCCTCTTCGATATGACAGACCGAGGATTTGCCAACGTATTCTTCGCACAGTCGAGTTCTCATCGTGCACTCCTGGAGGAGATCCAGGTTGAGGCTGCGGCTGCGCGACGAAGAAAGCTCGTCCAGTTCAGGGAGACCGTTGCCGAGTATCGTCGCCTCGATGCTCTCCACTCCCAGGCCACTTGCGACTACATCACGAGAGTTTTGGACGATTGGTGCGATCCACCGGAGGTCGAGCGGTCGCACAGCCGCAATTGCGTGAAGTGTTCGTATGCCTCGAGGCGCGACAAGCTCGCAATCCATGTTCACGAATGGCCATTGCCGTCCCTGATGTCGCACGCTCGCGCCGTAGTCTTTGAGCTCGCGCTCCCGTCTTGGTACGGTCATTGGCGCGATGCCCGGTCATTCTTGTTGCAAAGTGTGCTCCGAGGTGAACGCTCGCCGCTCCGACCCCACACCAGCTATCGGCTGGGGGTCAATGATCCACACCTGACGCAACGGCACTTTCGTTCGTTAAAGCACCATCGGATTGGCCTGCTTTCTCAGACCAAGCCTTGCCTGAACACGCATTACGGTAGCAAGAAGATTGCCACTCTGCAAGAGACTGACGTGTGCCAACCTAACGGTCTGCACTATGGCTACTACGACGCAATCAGTGATACCGATATGGGAGATCTCGTCTTCACGAACCACGTTGCTCGCAGCTGCACGTATCGCCTCTCCCGTGAGGCGCTGCGCCAATTCATCTTCCGTCCGCCTTCCCGACCGGATGGACCGAGGCCGAACACCGCGATTGCTGCGCAAGATCAGTGCCCAGGAGATATGACTTTGGAAGAGTACAAGGAGCTTGCGACCTTACCTCTGGGCCGTCATCTGCAGTGGGCCAATATCCTGGCTCAGCTCGCGATGACCCAGGTCGATTTCAAGAAGCTGGATACCATCTTGATATTTCTGCAATGCATATACCAGGCCGGCCCCCCGGGTGACACGGATTCCTACCGCGAGTCACACACCTTTATGGCCAAGGTTGCGAATGTGTCCTCCCTACTCGAAGCAGCCACGACAGCATTACTCAGAATCAAAGCCAATTGGGAATCCGCGCACGCGATCCAACTTTTCGTCGCGCTTGTCGCGCGCATGCTCTCGTTGAGCCCCACCACTTCCATCCAGACCTCCTGTTTCATCTTCTTGGACCTTGCTCGCGACACGACCATGAAATGGATACGAGTGCTCCGTGACAAAGCGTGTGCAGCACAGACACACGACGACCGGATGGTTTTCACCAACAAGAGTGTGGAGATTGCGCTGATATGCGCATCGACATTCGATGTGGACGATTACCATGTTGCTGGCGTGCTCGAGCGCCATGGATCAGTCCTCTTACAATGTTCCATTCTAATCCAGGAAGCTGAATGTGGTCTGACGGGAGAAGCGTCTGACGAGATGATCTCCATGCTTAAGCTGCGTTACCAACGACTTCTCCACCGCGTCTATGAGGTATTCACCCAGGACACCATGGGTGGCGTCCTAGATCACGCGGTCCTCCAGTCTTGGTCAGGCTATCTCCCGAGCGACTTCGGCTGGCGGGTCGCATCCGCAGCAGTCCGTCACTGGGTGACTACCATCACGGCCGAAGCATATGGCAGTATTGGAATGCATGTACATCTCAATCTGCTCACGGGCGAGCTGCTGGTGGATGGACTGCCCTTGAACCAGCCACCAAAGGGGTACCGGGAGACAGCCTTGTATAGGTGCCTCTTCGATCGCGCTTCCGTGGAGGTCATGCCGTGCACCTCGCCAGGATTTGAGTTCTCGACGAAACAGACGTTTGGACACGGCTACTCACTCCGTCTTGGGTTGTCCTCTGATGAACTCGTGGTGAGAGCGTCGCGCAACGGCTTGGTCTACGATACCATACCTGCACACACGATCACCGAATACGCATCGCACTTCGTGGATGATCACGTGCATTGGTATGATCACCAAACAGGGACTATCCAATTTCGGCCAAAGTCGGATCCGTGGAATGCCGCTTCGCCTGATGGCTGGATGCTTTCGAAGGAGGGCGGGGGACAGCGGTGGCAGCTTTCCCGAGCTGGCGCTCTCGTCGTGGGAGTCAATTCACCGACCTCACGGAGCATCGGTCACATATTGGAGCCGCTGGCTCATCCTGCTCGCATCCATAACGTGGTTAGGACGGAAGGCACCTTGCACGTGGACATCCCTATGCTTCGTCTCAGCTTCTTCTTGCGCGAAGGTACTTCCCACCTAGAATCCAGCGAATTTCGAGCTATGGCTGTGGACAGCAATCAGTCTGTCGGTAGCCTAGTGGGACTCAAGAACAAGCTCCTCCTCAAGTCCACACAAGAATGTGGACCGAACGCAATGCGCCGCAGCGTTCTGATCCCCGAGTCGGCGCTCATTTCATATGCTCGCGAGTCCGGCCATGTTGCAGTCAATATGACGACCGATTCCATCTTCGCTGTGCACGAGCTCGAGATAGATCCGCTCCTGGGCCGGCTCGTGGACAATGGCAGCTGTAAGCTATATGTGGCATACCTTCATGCCCTCACGTCGTTTTGCCTCGCCGATCCCTTGACGAGAAGAACTGGCACGGAGCAGGCACTCAGCCTCCTCAAGAGTGCTGCCGTGAGATCTTTCGATCATCTGTCGCAAGCTCAAGTGGATACGCTCTGTCGCCTGGCAGGCCTGACCCCTAGCCGCTCATACTACCCGCGCCATGAGCGAGTCATGCAGAGTGTGGATTGGGACGGCCAGCTGAGTTTCTTGTCCCAACATGGACATTTTCTGTTCGCCGCGAGAGAGATACTGGATCAAGCCACGAAGGCCAGCATCTTCTGGTCGGACCAGGAGCCGAGGCCGACGTGGCCTAAATTCGATAAAACAGAGGACAATCTTGTGGTCCGGGATAATCTTCGCTGCTCTACATTTCGAGTTTCTCAATTCGGTGCAGAGGATCACACCGCGGAGCACGATCTGGAATACAGTCCCCGAGACCACGATCCAAATTCGAAGCGTGCCGCAAGCGCGACGGCCATGTCGACCTTCATGTCTCGAAGTGGCACTGAATTGTGCCATGCGCTGAACCCCGGATGTCTATACAACGAGCTCGTGCTGACTGACTGCATCAATGGGCCCAGCTCGCTCCAGAAACCACAGAACCTGACGAGATATTCTGGCGCGCTGCTGTCGGACGGACCCGATGGCGTGAGGCAAAAGCTCCCCGTATTGCACCGCTGGCTCACAAGCGCAGATGCGCAGAATCACAAGTTCTCCATTGTACTGTGGCTATGTACACTGGCATCGGCCGGCAAGCTGAATCCCTGTGTGTTGCAGGTGCTTGGTGCATTCTTCAAAGCACCGACATTAGCGCAGGTGAAGGCACCGGAGGCACTCTCTTTTCGACCGAAAATGGGCGGGCATTGCTCGTATCCTGCTCTGCGCAAGATCATAGTACCTTATCGGAAGCCGCTCTCGACATGTCCAGAAAATTCTCTGAGGAGATCGAAGAATGAGAAGCTTCACGTGTACCAGAGAAGACGTGACATGGCCTGGCAGAGTGCTAGCGACTCTGTTCTCGACAGCTTCCTACGATCGCTCATGGGCCAATGGCCTTGCGAGCATCCCGTAACCCCCGACGTCTCTGCGGCATCGAAATACGTCGACGTCGCGGGCGCCATGAGAGCTGTCCGGGATACATTTCAGAAGTGGCACGACAACAAGTGTCTATTCCAATATCTTGATGACGTGGAGCGGATCAGCCGTGTCCTTGGTGTGCGGAAGGTGGATGTCCAGACCTCTACGGGCAACGTGAGCCAAGCGGAGATCACGACGATCCCTCGCGGCTACGTGAGCGAGCAGGACTTGTTCGCAGCGGGGCCTGATCCCTTGCTACGAAGTGCTCATCGACCAAAGCTTGCTCACATGACTAGAGTGGCATGTCCTGCGCGACCACACCCGCGTCTGAGCTGTCTCCTCGAATCAGTCCGGAGCAGACTTTCTACCTCAAAATTTGCCAAAGCATATTGCGCGGATCTCGAAGAAAGCATGGAAGCATTGCTGGAGCGCGAGACTTGGCAAATCGACAGCAGTCCTCAGCCCAAGGAGCTCATCGCTCACTTCAGGCGTTGCCAGGAATATTCCGACCAGATCTACGGCCAATTATCTGCGGTTGTCAATGCTCGAGGAGATGCTTCGTGCCAGATTCATCTGCCGCGAGTGTCGCCGATATTATTTCTGCAGCAGTTGTCGCACCTTCGCTGGAAGCATGTCAGTGCGCCATGGAAGGCATGTATCGTCCAATATGGCATCGCCCTGACTATGTTGCAGCAGGCCAGGCGGCTGCTGACACTCTCAGATCCCGCCGCGAGAGACGATCTCGTTGCGGAGCTGCAAAACTCCGGTCACCACAATTGGGATCCCACGGAATACCCTGAAACTCTCCTCATCGAGGTGGAGAGTGGGATACTCATTCGCGAAGTCCAGGAGCAGATCGCAGGGCACATGCGCAGCCCGCCACACGGCGAGAACGCGGTCATGCAGCTGAACATGGGCGAGGGCAAGTCCACCGTCATCGTCCCTATCACAGCCTCTGCTCTTGCAGACACGCGGCTGGTGCGTGTCATCGTCGCCAAATCCCAGTCGAAGCAGATGGCACAGATGCTGATTTCCAAGCTCGGTGGTCTTGTCGACCGGAGAGTCTATTATCTGCCCATTTCACGGTCTCTGAGGCTGGGCTTGCACGGGACCCAGACGGTCGGCGACATGATCCGTGAGTGCAAGCGCACGGGTGGCATCCTGCTTGTCCAGCCTGAGCACATTCTGTCGATGCAGCTCATGGCTCTGGAATGCTTCATCTCGGATAAGCACGCAATCGGCGCACAACTCTTGAGCGAAGACGTGCAAGACATCCTGAGCTCAGCACACGACATTGTGGACGAGGCAGATGAGAACTTTGATGTGCGCTTTGAGCTGATCTACACGATGGGGACCCAGAGCACTATCGAGCTGAGCCCCGATCGCTGGCTCCTGATCCAAGAGGTGCTCGAGATTCTGAGGCTCGTAGCTCCTGGTGTGTCCCGCGAAGCGCCAGCCTCGTTGGAATGTCACGTGCGAGGCATATGCGGAACCTTCCCCAGGACTCGCATTCTTCGCCAGGACGCGGAGACCAAGCTTCTGCATCGTCTTGCGCGATGTATCTGCGATCGAGGTCTGTCAGGCCTTCGGATCGCGCGTCAGCCCGCAGCGATCCGCATCGCTATCTACAACTACATCACCAAGCCAGATCTCGACCAATGGGAGATCGCCAGTGTAGAGCGGTCGATCTTCTGGACGGAGTCTACCGCCCCGCCGCTTCTTCTGCTTCGCGGCCTGGTAGCTGGTGGAGTCCTGGCCTTCGTGTTTGGGTCGAAGCGATATCGGGTCAACTATGGCCTGACGACTGTTCCCCGGACGCCCCCCTCTCAGCTAGCGGTACCGTATCGCGCCAAGGACTTCCCGTCCTCGCGCTCCGAATTCTCGCATCCGGATGTGGTCATCGCTTTGACTTGTTTGAGCTATTACTACGGTGGACTCTCGGACGACGACCTCTTCACCACCATGGGTCATGTTATCGGCTCGGATCAGGCCGATCTCGAGTACCAGGCGTTCGTCCAGCACTCGCACGAACTGCCTGCTGCCTTTCATGACCTGCGCGGTATCAATCTAAAGGATCGGCCACAATGCATCCGAGAGCTCTTTCCTGCGCTCCGATTCGCGAAGAATGTCATTGATTACTTCCTCGCGCACATTGTGTTTCCCAAGGAGATGAAGGAGTTCCCACTCAAGCTCTCCGCATCGGGCTGGGATCTGGGCAAATCGAAGGTGCGCGGTGGAGGCGCCGTCACAGGTTTCTCTGGCACCAATGATTCTCGTCGCCTCCTGCCGCTGGATGTTCGCGAACTCGACCTGCCGGAGCAGAAGCATACGAACGCACTTGTGCTTGGGTACATCTTACAGCCCGAGAATGATGTTGTCTTACTCGACCTGAGCGATGACTCGGCGCTTTCTGAGGCCGAGCGCATGCTGACCCTGGCCACCACTCTAGAGCCCGCAGTCGAAGTCATCCTCGATTGCGGGGCTGCCGTCCTGGAGTTGGGAAATCTCGAAGTGGCAAAGACGTGGCTCCAGATGCACTCTGGTGTAAAGAGCGCTGTGGTGTTCGTCAATGATTGTGACGAGATTTGCGTTGTCGACCGCACTTCGAGAGTGGAATTGCTCAGAACCTCTACCTATGCCGGTCGATTGGATTCGTGCTTGGTGTTCTTGGACGAAGCACATACCCGAGGCATCGATCTCAAGTTGCCTCCGCATTACAGAGCTCTCGTCACACTTGGGGCGGGCGTGACCAAGGATCGCCTTGTGCAAGCATGTATGCGATTGCGAAAGCTCGGGAAAGGTCAATCCGTGGTATTTTGCGTCTCGTCCGAAATACAAGCCAAAATTCTGTCGGTGACTGGCAAATCGGAGCCCTCATCGATCAACATCGCAGATGTACTCCTGTGGTCAATTTCGGAGACGCACAGCGACGTGCGCCGCAGCATGCCGCTTTGGCAAGTGCAAGGGCAGCGGTTTTATCGACAGCAGGCCCTGTGGGAGGAGTGTGGAGGACACATGACGGTTGCTACGGCCAAGAAATTCCAAGAGCAGGAGTGTCAAACAATTGAGCATCGATATCGTCCGCTCCAGGTGGACGAAACGCCATCGCACTCGTGTGATATATCTGAAGCCCACCTCCGCCGCATCTCCGCTCGGTGCCAAGAATTCGACGACTTGGAGTTCACTGCCAGCACTCTACAAGAAGAACAGGAACGCGAACTGTCACCTGAGATCGAACAAGAGCGTCACGTGCAGCGCCCACCGGCGGCCTCACCTGCCCGCCATCAGCTCCAGGACGATGTCATTCGCTTTGCGAAGCATGGAATCTACGATCCGCAGTCCAAAGCGTACATGGCTGCGTTTGCAGCGTTCCAAGGATCGAGCGCAGCAGAGATGTTCTCACCTGCTCTGCTCAAATGCAAGCTCCTCGTCAGCGCCGACTTCTACGAGACATTGGACATGTCTTCCCACAGCCACATTTCCGACAGTTATCAGCGGCCAGTGCAGTGGATGCTGTCCAATCGTGTGAACGGAAGCAGTGAAGCGGATTACATGCTAGTGATTAGCCCCTTCGAGGCGAACCAATTATACCCAGAGATGAAGCACTCCCGAGGAGCGACCCTGCACATGTACAAGCCCAAGTGTAACTCCGGATATGCAACACTCGATCATCTGCTGCTCCATACTGTCCCTGCACAGGACGTGCCAGATATACCGCGCTCACTTGCGGTCGCGGTCAACTTGTTCGCGGGCCAATTGTACATCAGCTCTCGCGAGGACTATCTAGAAATTTGCGGTTTCCTCGGGCTCTCGGTGACAGTTGTCACGCAGGAAATGACAGACAGGGGCTGGCGGCTAGATGCCACGGGATTCATTTTGAGCGATGACGCCGGCCGAAGCGGATGCGGGTATCCCAAGAGTCCGGTGAGTTTCTTCAAAGGAATGATCTCGAAGGTGAGAAGGAATGGCGAGGCCATCGACAAGACACACATTGGGCAATTGCTCGACGGCAGATTGTTTAGCGAACAGGATTTCGATGGGTGACGTCCAATCTGTAGCTCCTAGCAACGGATGACAAGGACCAAAATCGATGAGATATAGTTTCTAATGCCTCTCGTCAACCATAATGGTCATTGGGTTGAGATCATTGTGCGCCAGGCCAAACCCGTGGAGATGCTCGAGCGCAGACTCAATTTGTTCCACCAAGTTGTCACTCTCGAGATTGCGAATCATGCTCCTGTCAAGCCGCTGTTTTAGCGTCGTATCGTAACGATCCAGAACAAGTTCGACAATTCGTCTTCGCTTGGCAAGGCACCCGTGATACCGTATGATGTTAGGGTGTGTCTTGCGTAGCAGAAGCTCCATTGTTTCCGCTTCATGTAGGATGAGCTTGGGCAACAGACTAGTACCAATGAAACCAAGATTCAAGCTCGGTCTTTTCAGGAAGAGTCTGTCATCGAAAGGCATCGGCAACGTCGTGATTGAGGACGCTGATAATTGCGGACAGACATCGTCGTCTGGCAGGGGCCGGAGGCATTTCTTGATCTCTTCTACAGTCAAGGTGGATGTCGTCGACGTTGACTGTCCAAAATATGCCGCGTGTTCAGACGTGGAGAAACCGAAGGATGAATACAGGAATACTGGATTGCCTTCATGATCATCTTCCTCAGCAAATGCATTATAGGAGGGAAAAGATCTCGGAAGGAGGTTATTGATGGTTCTCGATCGTTCATCGTCTTCTTCCAGCTACGATGTTCAACAACTGGGCAGCAGATTCTTCGGCCGCAGGCTCGGCGGAAAAGCAGGAAGGCTGAACAGGGCAGGAAAAAGGTTGCCGTTGGCGAAGACGAAGACGAGACATGCAGGCGTTGGCGAATCGCAGTCAGGACTGCCGCAGAGGACCGGGGCAACGACTTTTGACACGGAGCCAGCCTATCCAATCGGACTTCTTTGCGGCCAAGGCACGAACATCGCCGAAGTTGCAGGGTGCTGGAGCAGCCAGGCGGGGAAATACCGTGGCAGGCGCCGGTGGCATGCATGTATCAACAATGTCCGATCCAAAAATAGATAAGTGGGCAACATTGCTCGAAAGCAGCACCTTAGAAGACGCCGTCCGTGGCACATTCTCCAGCCGTTATGTACAAAGCTCAGCCTGTTGGGACATGGTTTTCTTTGGAAACAACGTACGGTATTCGTATAATTTGAATCTGAAGAACAAAGATGTCGTCTGCCAATCTTGAGTACGTCCTGCACCAACCTGGAGTTGACATAATGACTAAGCTTTGGACGCAGCGTCTTCTGCGGAGGGACATTCAGCTTCGATGTTCACGGCCATCGCTTTACTTTGCACAAGCGACTAGTGCAGAGGTATTCTGAGCCTCTCATGGCGATGATGCACAATGGAATGGGAGAGACCCAGCACGGCTTCGCCACATTGCAGGACACAGAGGAACTCACTTTTGCACGATTTAGTGAATTCATTCACACCGGAAGTTACAGTCCAGCAAACTCCCTTCCCACAAGTAATGGCGTCTCGCCTCGGACATCCACACCTGAAAACATCCGCTATTGGACAGAGTTCACGCCGTCGCCAGTGCCACAGGCAAAACCGCTGGTATTGACGAGACCTAGGCTGCGAGAACTACAATTCGATCTCCCCGCTCAATTGCCATTGCCTACAGATTCAACCGTCAGCAGTGGAGCCCTTGCGCTCGAGGAAGTCCTACCAATCCTGAATAGTCATGTGGATGTGTACGTGTTCGCCGACACATACAACGTCCATGAATTGAGGATCCACGCTGCCCAAAGATTTTGCGAAATACTTCGTCGGCTCGTCTTCCCTCTTCATCCCATCACTAGGATGGTAGAGCTAATATCTCATATTTACAATCATACACCAACTAGTCACGAAAACGTTGACATCTTGCGAGAAGTGGTAGCGCATTTTGCTGCAGATAACATCGAGGATCTGACAGGGTCTGCGGAGTTTTGCGATTTGGTTGAGCAAGGAGGCGAATTTGTGAAGGATCTTGTTCAGAAAATCTCGGACAGATTCAAAGTTTTGCCCCGTTGAAGCGTTGTGATAGGCCTCGACTCGATAAAATGGGACGGACTGCGTTATAAATGCTCTACAAATCAAGGTCATATCCCTCACCTCGAACCTCTGCAATGGCGCGTAACATCAAGTACATAACCGCCGTTTCCCGCATCTTTGGACGCGCTTCATAAGCTGACTTACAAACTATAAGCGTGAACAGATAGTCTCCAGCGCCGAAGCGAAGACTCTTGTACGACGGCTTTCACGACTGACAAGCGCTGGATGCTCTGCCTCGCCAGCATGAGCAATAGAAATGGCCGTCATTGTGTGCAGGCGTTCAATATTTGGAGGGGCTCTAATTTTCGTGGTAATTTCACGCTGGCTCTGTGTTGAGACTTTCTGTATGTGGTAAGGCTCGCGTATTCCACTGGCTAGTATACCGCTCGCTACCGCTGCTGCAAAGCTAACCGGGGCACTCCTGTAGTTTTGTGGTCAGTTGTTCTTGATGTCTCTCATAAATGTGACTGCTACTTTGCTGACTGACCTCTATCGCCCATATTGCCGCTCCCTTCGTCTCTTCTCCGACCACTGCTATCGTCTCAATCTGCGTGTTCGTGTTCTATATCTTTCCCGCAGCGCTCTCTGAACGCCATGAATCAGAGTTGAGGAACCGGAAAATGGGAGAAGCTTAAGTCCGTAGGGCATCGGTACGGAGGAACAATATGGAGACAAGAGCCAGTCGTCCGCGGGTTCCTAAAAGACAACAACATTCAGTTCTTGCGCGTTTCCGTCACGCGGAAATCGAACTCGCCGAGGGTCAGGAGGATACCGTGTGGACACGTCTATGGCGAAACGAACAGACGCACTTCAGAAACGGAATCGATGATCATGTCAGACACAGAAGTGGAGACCATCCAGGTGGCGTGCAGGACCGAGGGCGGGTTGACCCATGAGATATATTGGTGCGGAACAAGGTGGTCACCTGTTTGGCTGAGGAAGACTTCTCGCTTGTATCATTAAAAGAGCGCGGAATAAGGTTGAAAACATTCAGACACCAGACTGCAAGATTGCCAACCCGCAACCCCACCCCCAATAAAACCCAAACAGGCACCGTATCGTCTTGCAAATGCGATCCTTCACAATCTGTCACGACCATCTGAAAGGCCTGTACGTGTCGGTCAAGGCATGATTTGCTTCCACAGGATTCCGCGCGCGACGGCAAGGAACCATGACATTGCGGTCACGATTAGACAGCGCCTAGAGATGGCCCAATTGGTGCTTGATGTGCTCGCGGTGAGCGCTGGTGACGCTGGAGGGAATCTCTCTGAGGACTGCATCGATCTGCTGGGGCATCCTACCGAAGGAACTGCATTGATCATCTAAGTCGACGTATTCATTGTAGTAATTTTGGTACCGATCCACCGAGTCGTGCGGATACGAGTGTATCTTGATTCTTTTGAGAGCGGAGGCAAGCTCAATGATGCTGAGCGAGATATCGACATTCGTTAAGCGCGAAGGCCAGAGCCCCAGCTGTGAGAGTTGTAGCACAAGCGAACCAAAGGACAACGCGTCGCACTCCTTGCCGTTCCTTTTCTTGCAAAATGTATCTCTGGCGGAAGAGCTGCTTATACGATCAGCACGTTCATAAGGAATTGCGAGCAACCGATCCAGTGTCACAGCTCGCACATCAAAGACACTGTCTAGCACGTGTGTTAGCACGCTTAGGAGCAGATTACTCGATGTACGAACCAACAAGACCTGGCGGTAGATGCTGTGCGGATGCCGTTGTCTCGCCCACCACGCAATTTCCTTCGTGGTCGATTGTCGCATTCAAGGTTATCCGTGCGGAAAGCTGCTCGAATTCTTCCTCCATTCCGAAATCCCACGCGATCCACGAGAACTCTTCGTGGCCGGGACCTTGCACCAGGTTGTGAAGGTTTGAGGCCCATTGTTGCATCCAAGGACTAATAAGCGGCGTGGCTTGGTACTTATCAGTCAGGATAGATAAGGCTAGTAGTTGCTGAAACTCAAGCTTGTCTGGTATCTGTCTGAAGCGCAGGTGCGCGATATTGAGAAGGATCTCAAGTGCTGCAGCATCGTCATCTTCGAATTTGATTTGCGAAGGTTGATTTCCAGCTTCACGACCAAGTATGCCTTGATATCTGATCATATCCGCCCATGGTTTGCACGCCAGAGCGAACGCGTGAGACGCCACGAGAAATCTCTGCAGGCCGGTATATCCGTTCACAATGAGAATAAGGTCCCCTTGTGGATCGAACACAACTTCCTCAGTTGAGAATGGTTTGCACGCCATGCTTCTGCTGTTGCTGTAGTTCACACGAGTACGAAGGAGTGGAGGACATGAAAAGACCTACCATCACGCTTTTTGGACGTGCGAGGCGGCCACGCAGCTAAGATTAGGTTAATTCTGCCGCGCCCCCGCGCTCGGGGTCGGGAGTCCCGTGTGCCGCGCAGAAGGTTCCTACACGTGGCTGCAGGACACTTGACACAACACCACTCAAGACGCCAACAACCCTTAGGACGTGCCTACCATGTATAGTGAACAATAACCGACTGAGTTCTATCGGACTACATATCGAGACATGCGTTCGCCCAACTACGAGGAGCGTCCTAGGTGTGAGCTTGATCGGCGTCAGCTGCAAACGTGGCCAAGCCAATTAACTAGACAGGTTGTCGAGGCGCATTAGATAGAGGCCACGAGTTCCCCCAGTTAGCACCAAGAATGCTCACGTCAGCGCACTTTTGCTTCTAGCGTGCCACTGATTACGCCATAATTGAGCATGACAGATTGAGCTACGATAACTCGTACACGCGACCTAATGTCCATGTGTATATCATTAGCACGGCAAGCTTAAGATCGAACACAGCGGCGCCGGTTGGCCAGAACGCAGGCAGAAGCTTGCGAGTGCTCCACGGACAGGATTGCAACTGGTTGGTTGGTTGGTTACACCTTACGCGGTTGGAGCTGCGAAGTGAGCTTGCAACATTAAAGATACGGAATATGACAATGCAAGATAGACTAGATTCGGCTGGCGAGGCAAATGTGATATTGTTGTGTGGGATACCTGCTGTATGCAGCGTGGGAAACGGCATTTTCTCCTATTGGTATAATGTGGCAGGCGCGAAGATTAGCGGACCACGTGTGGCGTGGCATCTCTGCGGGATGCATGTATCGAGGGTCCGGAATCATTTCGTGCGCCTCGTTGACTATTCGTGGACGTATTTCGGTGGCGAGCTGTATCCAGGGTCGTTACACCCACATAATTAGGACCTGGAAGAATCAATGTAGACCACTGCCAGAGGCAAAAAAAAAAGTGAAGTATATACCAATGGTCAGGCTCACGATAATCTCGAGGTGTTCGCTAGCAAGTCTAGTGAGAGTGAAGGGCTCATCGCCTCAAACTTCCTCTTTCCTGCCTGCGTTGATTTACAGTGTAGGGCAGGGAAGGCGCCGCAACATCTGTCTCGAGTGCGTGGACTAGGTGCATATAAACGGGGGTTGCGGACTTCTTGCTACTTGGCTCGCTTTCTGCGACCTTCGAGGGAGACGATCGCTGCCCCTTATGAGTGTGCAATGGCTCGGTTCTGCGCCCTATACCATCAGCCGGTATTTCTCCAACTCCGAGCAATAGAGCAGAACATAGCGAGCCGCCAAGCTTTGGCTGTTCTCCTTTGTGGATAGCAGCGATGACTATCTGTCTCGACAAAGCGGTGGTCTGGCCGATGGGCCACTCTCTTGCAAGAACTGTTCGCTTGCTTGCGTCTCACCTTCTACAACACTGACAACGGAGACCCTGGATGTTGTCCGTGGATCCGGCAGACACGCGATTGCCTGCTGTATCCTTCGCGGATGCAAGAGGCAGAAATCGCGGCACACAGCTCGTGTGAAATTGGACCCTGTTTCTGTCTCGGCCGTGGCTGTCGAGACTGTAGCTGTGAATGTAATGTAATTTCGATGGAACGTGGTGCGAGCGTCTCGGATGATGGGGAAGTGTCCATATATCTTGACCCTTGGAAGTTGGTCCACGTGAACTTCGCAGGTTGCATTAGCTTGAAATGTATTGTAGACGTTCTGCCTCGTTTATGGCTGCAGTAGCAAGGTTGACTCAATCGCGAGCAAGCCCATTTGAGTGCTGCGAGCTCGGCCTTGAGAAAAAGCCGACACTGATATAGTTGTCGGCATTCGTCGTCGATCTTTCTCTCACGACTACACATGGTTGCCTTCCAGCAAAGACGTTGTCATAAAGGAATTCAGACAGCAGCCGCACGAAACAAGATACGGCTGTCGGCATTCCTTTGGCACTCCAGGCTCGGTCGTTGGTATTGCTCCGATAAAGCAAAGCACAGATGTTGGTGTTGGCTCAATAAAGCATAATACAATTACTAGCATCCATAGTACATTTCTCGTGCACACGCAAGCGGATTTATTTTGGCGCGCGCCAACTGATACGCCTCCTAGTGACGAGAAATGTAGCGCAACGCTTCCTATTGCTAGGCTGCGAATGTTGCTTGGCTCGCTCTCTGGAGGGTCTGTGCGACCTCTGCGTACGAGTTGATATTGGATTTCTGTCCCAACTTGCTTTTGTATGATGCTCGTGATCTGCTCGATTTTTGGCATCTTAGCTACTTGTTCATCGAGTTGCTTCAGCCGCTCTTCCGCCTGTGTCGTTGGCGGAAACCCTGTGCAGCTCCAACGCACAATTATCCATTTCTTCAAACAAAGCTTCAATATTTCTTCTGTACTCGCCCCTGGGCCCACCAAAGATATCCAGAAGCTTTTTTCTTGTCAATGACCGTCCACTCTGCACCTCTTTCGACAAAAGCCGTACCATCCTTTGCAATTCAACCCACGCCATGGTTTCTGAAGGGCAAGGCCCAGTGGTGATTAATGGAGGCCCAAAGAAAGACCCAAAATCTTTCTTGACCGAACAGAAGTAGTCGTTATCTTCTTTTGTCATGTCAAGATCGTAGTCGCAATTGCCCCAGATGACCTTGCAGTATGCGTCAACGCGCTTGCCCTGCCGCTGTCCTTCAGAAGCACCGCTTGAGACGTTGTAGGAAGTCATGACAATGCTTAGGTTGTTGGCATCAAAATTTGGTGGCTACTGAGAAGGGTTTCCGGTCGCCTTCCTAGTAATTGAACTCTGCGGCGAAAACAAAGCCTTATAACTGTAGTTGGCAACACTTGATCCAAAAAGCTGGCTGGAATTGCCCAATCACGCATTGAGGGTACAGCGCATTGTGTATCAGCCACCATCTAGAAGCTTGACCCATCTTGACGTGTACTCATGTCGTCGCACTAAACTCGCACAGCGCGCAGGGAGCTGGCCGCACAAAGCAGGTGCACCCGCCCAGGAAGCGATTGGTTCGCGGAACTTGCATGCTGCACGCATTGATGAGCGTCAACCCTCGTTCCCGTGCATACACGAAGCATATCCACTCGCCAGGCTCTCTGGATCCCTGCTCATGGCCAGCTCCAGGCTCCGTGCTGAACGCGACGTCGGATCCGCATTTTCGTTTGCGCTCCACGCGGCGCACATTCAAGCGGCTTCCATTTGTGTATCCTGCCGATACCAGTCTCTGCTTAATGTTCGCATTCGGTCGACATCATTTCTGTCACATACCTTGACAGCCAGCCAAATCACGCATACGCGTCTTTGGAGCCAAACAAGTTTGGAGGCTTGTGAACCAGGGCGAGTAATGACTGTTGGCGATGTTGCGAGCTGCTGGAGAACCACTGTGCAGATACCCAAATCGCACGTCAAACACGCATGAGACAGCGCGTGGGATCTGATCCTTATTCGTTCTCTCGAATTGGCCCGTCTGGATCGAGTTCAAAAGTCCTGAACCAGAATCGGTTTGAGGGCTTCCCACGCGGCTTAGCCAATCGTGGAGAAGCTGCTACGTGACGCGGCACATCTGAAGTGCAGGTCGCATTAAAGGGCTTCCTCTTCTTTACATTCCGTGGCATGCTGTCATGGTCGGCAATGTTCTCATCTGCGTGAATAATTTTAACCAACAGACAATCCAATCTGGAGCTCCATGTAACGACTACGCGCGTGCGGCACAGAGCAGCGAAAAAGAGATCGACGACTGCAGCTGACGTTGCGGGGGGACGCTACTTGAGACAGATCCAGGGAAGAGCTCCGCTTTACCCCGTGCGAGAGATAGGATCTAACGTGCGTGATAAGCTCATAATTGGCTGTCCTTCATTCTGACTTTGTGACCGCTGCACTTGAACACGCAGCATGCAGTCTCCAGCATGCATAGTGAGCCCACTTTCGCAATTTCATTGCATAACGGCAAATCCTAAATCCCTGACTACAGGGTCCCGTCGCCGTGTCAAGTCGTGGAACGCCGTGCAGCTTAGCGACAGGTCGCAAGCAGACAGCGGCCGGGGTAACAACACGACGTGCTGAGGGAGGAATACGCGCGCAAAACGGTCTGTGGGCGTCGCAAGGTTCTCAATCATTACTACACCTGTCGGCCCAATTGCTTCTTCAGCTTGCTTGAGGACACTAGAGACAGGAGTCTACGGTTCAATTCATAGGTATGTTCTTGTACAAAACATTTGACTTTGGCAGCGAGTGCAATATCTACAATGCGCTCGACAGTCTCAAAGTCGACTGTGCTGTTGAGTTACTTGGAAACCTACAAACAAGTCATCTCGATCCCATCGTAGAAGCATCCCGGCGTTCGACCAGCAAGCTTGGCGCTCTTACTCAGACAGACTTGACACGGCTTAAGGATCTGGGAAGCTGCACACATACTCAGCTCCTGATATTACTACTGGAGCCTACGAAAGCATCTGACTCAACAATCACCTGGATAGACTCGTTTCTGCGTTCGGCATCAAACGGCATATTTAGCGCTGAGAACACAGCTATCCTGAATTGCCGACCTCTTGTCCCAAACGGCTCGTATATCGACACTTATACGGATGATAGCCCGTAAGTATTGGCTAAGTTCTTCACGCTCCTGCTCACTTAATTCATAGCACTGGTCGGTACAATTTCAGCGCTGTAGCCCGGTCGATCAAAGCTCTGGAGCCAGATGTCATACTTATGTGCCAGTGCAGCATTGACCGTACAGCACCCGGGTTGATACCTAGGCTTACTAGGCCAATGAGTGATGCTGGAATAGTGCATGTTAGCGAAATTGCTGGCAAGGACTGCACCATCGTCAATGCATTTCACCCAAGTGTATTTGCTAAGAACATTACTTCTGGGAGCTTAACTGATAGAAGTGCAGTGAAAAGAGCTGCTCTGCTTGAGTTCTGTTTTCTGAGGGCAGTAAACACGGCACTCGGCGTAGAGATTGTCGGACCCGGTATCCAAAAGTTAAGGAATGCTGTGCTGAACAGAGCTGTTTAGTATGCTAGACGTTGACATTCTCACTAGTGTGGGAAATGGTGAAGAGGAGAGGCCGACCGGGGAGGAGAAGGGGGCATGATGTCGATGACTGAGGCTGCCCAGGCTACAGGAGAAGCAGCTCACGGTTCGAGTAGTTTCCCGGCATGGAGGACAGATAGCATAGGTAGGAGAGCTTTTCACCCGGGCGCCAGCCAAAGACGCGATTGGCCAAGAGTATCAGAACCTTAACGGAAGATGCTCAAGCTCGCGCAATATCAGAAGTACTGCTCCAGACAACTATGCATAGTGGACATGAAATGACTGTCGTCCTCGACTGGTTCGGCGACCTTTCAGCGTCACAAGTCCTACTACAGACTTGATGGCTCGCGAAACGCCTAGAAGTCGAGTATCACAAACTCGAGTGAGCCATTGGTGAATGGCCGATTGTGTCCCCAGATGTGATAATACATAACTCTGAAGCGCAATCACCATTTGCGTACTTCTATTCGTTTCCATCTGATATGTGTTGAAGTTTCTGAGGATAAATCCGTCGCCCACCTGGTATTGCCCCAGCGAATGTCTCTACCGCGGGGATATAAGTCAGGTGTTCCCAAGTGGAGAGAGGCGCAGACCTCGGTTGTGGGCGGTGAGCGTATACGTGTAAAGTTAACTATCCGCTGGACCAGCGGGGGCTGGATAACGCCACATTTGAGGTGCCATCCATCTAACACACTGGGAAGCGCACGTTGTTTCACAGTGCTCCTACCCAAATCCCAATCTCTTCGCCATCGGCCGAGCAGGATGACGCAGGAGAAATTCGCGGGCTGTTCCACAGTCTGCAACTCGTTGACGCCACCAGGAGCTGTCCGATGGGACTTGGTGGAGCCTTCGGCGGGAGCTCAGATCGTAACATGTACAACATCCACAGCTATGACAGTAATGGCGTATGGGACTTGACAGCTTGCGACTCGGATTGCGGATATTGTGGCCGATGCCCCTACTAGATGACACTTCGAGGTCGAATTGATGGACTACATGCATGGTCGCGAACTATATAGCAATATCAAGTTTGTTCTTTCCCTTTAGCACGAGTCCGCATCACGCGACTAACTTGAACAAGTGCTTCGGTCTTCGTTCGCACTGGCCGGCTCGGGCCAACTTGTGCCCTGGATTTGGACATATTTAAGCTGTTATCTCAGACTTAGAGGTGATCACTCTAGGGATCAATTGCGTCCTCGTGAAGTAGGAGCAATTCATAGATACGGAGCTCGCTGGCGATATTGAGAAAATGCGCTGACATTGCTGACGCAGTAGCGATGGTCATGTTGTTCAAATTTGTTTTCGTCTTCCGAAGTCTCGTCAGCCTGGTCGTTAGCGCGACTTGGGTTTTGCATAACGACCGAGAGTCCACGTTGGTCTTTTGCGGTGGGGATTAGCTAAGCGCTTGCCGTCACTATGGTTTAAATCACTTCGAGCAGCTGGAAGTCGCGTGGCTGACGGCCCGAGAAGCTCCCCGCTTCCGCACCTATGATGTTGGGCCGAGAGGCCAACCGTGCGAGTTGTGCAGTGCTGCAAGAGTTCATTATGATCCCTCACTTTCGATGCGTTCCATCTCCCTTGATCTATCTTGCATGCATAAATCTGGCCCGTGACAGTGCAAGAAAGTGATTGGCTGCCCGAGCTTCTGGCTAAAGTGCGCTCGGCTCGTGACGCTGCAGCCTTTGCTCCGCATTCGCATCCTGCTGCTGTGCGGTGAACCCTCTGTCGCCTTTCGCCACTCCTTGTGCGCATACAAGCGACATGCGCGTAGCGAGAATTTGCATGAGGAGGAGTGGGCTCGCTCAGCTATCATACCTGGTCGTATCAGGCTGCCACGGACAGACAAGCTGCACCAAATGCTGCGGCCGCGACGTGCAGCTTCGATATCGACCAATTGCGTATATATATCGCACCACATAATAATCGGCGATCGTTGGAATTTGTCACAGCCTTTACAAATATCTTGGGGATTGACCGTGCAGCTAGCTCATTCGACGAGGCTCTCAGATGCATCAATGTGAGATATATTGGCACGTACCAGTACGTTGTGAGTTGGGTTCGATTCGGATGATCCTAACCTAGGCTATGGCGCCTCCAGTCACGACGGAGGATTACTACAAGGTGCTCGAAGTGAGCCAGACCGCCACGGCTCACTTGATCAGGAAATCTTATTTGCGGCTAGCGCTCAAGTTTCACCCAGACCGCAAAGGATCAAAAGAGGGCTTCCAATTGGTATGTCATTTTCCAGTTGCTATAGTGGCCCGGGAGCAGCGAGCTGAGACCCTTATCCACGCGTACAGCAGTCTCGCTCACTCAAAGTTCATAGCTAAACCAGGCCTATGAGACCTTGAAAGACGAGAACAGACGCCAACAATACGACCTCCTCTATCCCTTCAGTACAAATCCTTCGAGCGCACAGAACACGTCCAGGTCATTCCCATCTTCTTCTGCTGCCCATCCGGGTGCCTCGCAAGAGGTCGCTCAAATCGCCGCACTTCGAACATTGAAAGAAGAACGAATTACACGATGGAGGCTCACGCGGAGTGTTTTAGAGTCTGCAGTATTTGAGCTACAACGAAGCATTAGAAGACTAGAGAATAGTATCGACATTCTTGCCAGCATTTCAACTGCTGAAGCGGCCGAAGATGCGCGAAAGAACAGCTGGGGAGCATGGTTCCTATCCCAAGTGTCCAGGCAGGTGCATGAGAGCGAGGATGATATGGCACGTAAAGACAGGCAGAGGCAAGAGCGGAGAGTAGAAAAAGATTTGAAGGAGCGACAAGTGGAAATGCTAAAAGCACAATTGCGAGATAAGGAGAATTTGTTGCAGCAAAGCGAGCGAGAAAACCGTGACGCAGATACGCGTCACGACCTGGCGATACGAGCTATAGAGGCCAGAATCAGGGAGATGAAAGCTCGAGAACAGCAGAACAGCAAAGCAGCCGAGATGGAGAAAACGGAAAAAGTTCGAAGACAGGAACAAGCGCTACAGGAGAAGCGAGCGCGGGAGGCACGAGAAACTTGGAGGAAACAGCAAGCAAGCGCGCAGACAGCACCAAGTCCCCGAAACAGACAGGCTGAGCGCAACGATCCAACCTCCAGTTTCAACAGCGGCACTCCCCATCAGACTCCTTCATCGACTTGCAGCCACGGTGGCTGGTGGGACAAAGTGCAAGGCCGTACGACCTGCCCGGAGTGCCACGAGGTGTGGACTTATCTGCTGATGTGCCCAAGATGCGGCAGAAAAGCATGTCCGAGGTGCCAGAAGCATCTACGGCCCAAATTCACGCCTCGAGCAGCAAAAGGCGGTCGGAAAGAACAGACTAGACCAAGATCCTCTGGATTGTACTAGTGCAAGCGTCTGCCCGAGAACCTCTCCCTCGGGCTCTGTTCAAGGACGCACACAAATGAGGATCTTGAACTAAGGCAGCAGAAGGGTGGCCATGACAACTTCTAGCTTATTATCATTCATCATTTCGAAGTCTCGGTCCATGATCTCGCGGACCCGGACAAGGCCGCACTCCTCCCCAAGTC
>PNEN01000374.1:8934-21625 GCA_002933655.1 Cercospora berteroae | reverse complement strand
GCTGCATGTTGTCGATACTGGACTCAAGGAGCCTGAGCGTCAGTCCGACGAATTTTCCGAGCCCATCGTCTCCCAGTAGTCGGCTCTTTCTCTTCTCTTCCGGAAGACAGTACAACCACTGCTTCAACAAATGGGCGGTCTCGTCGTCATTCCGAGTTGAGCGATTAGGGAGACAGTCTTTAGCGCTAGAAGAGACAGCAGACAACGGGCGATTGTGGCCATTTTAACCAGGAGCGGCGCTGTTAGAGGAGCTCAACTTGTGCTTGAATCTGCACCTGTCGCCATACGGACACTTCTTGCCGGCCTCGAAGAAGTTGCAGACGCGCTTCATCATCTTGTGCAGGCGATAAGGCAATCTGTCAGCCAGTGCCATTGCGATCTAGAAGAGCAGCCTCGAGATCCAGAGAGAACAAGGCAATCAGCTTTTCTTAAGCAATAGAGGTCTGGCCGAACTAGCATGAGCCCCTCGAGGTCGCTCCCTAGTCGACCGGCACACCGCAAGCGTAGCAGTCGTTTGTTATCGTCCTGCAAGTTCGAACACTGAATGTAGAGCCGAAAATTCAGTGCATTGCATTTTGCTTGCATAAACCATCTTGGGAGGGCATGCCAAGGATTCCTCTTGGTTTAGCACTGTTTCCTGCGGTATCGAGCATTCCTACTTTGCATGCATCCTGGAGACGACTGATTGCGCTTGCCTGCAGTTGCGTGCTCGCAGCCTCGAAGTCTACAGCATGCACGCTCTTGCGTTACCTGCAATCGGACCCAATTCTGCGACATAGATGCACGAGGGCGAACTGTGACTATTGGCGATGATGTAAGCTCCTGGACACTTACGGCTGGCCTCATGCAGGATACCAACTTCGCGTTGTGTGCATCGCTACGTCGCGCGTTCGCTTAGCAAACGCCGCAATCTGCTTACTTGGCACCTCCCTCGGGATCAAATAATGCGGGCAGTAGGCGCTACTAGCCACGTTCTCGCGCGCGTTTCGCTTCCTCTTAATCCTCGCAGAAGTTATCTGCTGCTCTTGCATCTGTAAGTGGCCAGCACGCGCGACGGTCTTAGAACACTTCTATCGTGTTGCTAGCTCGCAAGAAGCGCAACTCCCCCGCAATCTTGGCCGCTCTGTTATTAATTCCACTAATCGGATGACGCATACTATCGCGCTCCCTTGAGCTACTGCGGCTAAATGGCCAGCAAGTGTTGACGGACACGGCACATACTGCAAAAGATGTGTGCTGTCTCCCGGACGGAAGTCGAGCTACAAGCGTGCGAGGAGGAAGTAAGCTTCCACATTGGGATGAGCGTGCTACCTCGAGGAACGTAACGGATATGTGGGCAATTTATGAGCTTCCGCCCTCGGAATAAGCAAGTCTTTTCAGCGCACCCTTCTGCCCCCTGCTAGCATGCCTTGTCTTGTCTCTGCTCGCTCGCGCGTCTTGCGCATCTTATGCTGTAAACGGGTTATTATACAATGCATTACAAGACTCCTATAGCAAACAGGAGCTTAATGGGACAAAAGCATTTATAGCGGCTAGGGAATATGCCGACCAGGTTTCGCCTATTAATACATGGAAGCCTAGCACACTGTTACTAGTCTTTTCATGTTTCCCGTAATGCTTGAAAGCGCAACAAGGGAACCACGTCCTTCCGGAAGTAGTGGTTGCACATTTTTTATATTCTGAACGCCCGATTGACTCTAGCGTCGGACAGATGTTTCCCGGTAGTTACATTCGCACGCGTGTTAGGAGGCCCGAGGCCATAACCTCTTAACCTCTATAATAGGCAAAAAAAACATGAACATAGCGAGAAGCATACTTTTTGGAATTCAGTAGTACAATAGTACATTTCACGTCTGCACGCGGCCGTAACGGCGTCTGTAGGCTTCTGCGCGTCCCTCCGCGTAGATGTGCCTGCAGAGCTGCCGTCGCGGTCGAGGGAGACATAAGGCTACCAAACACCGAGAGCACGAAACGGACAGAACGCGTATAATAGAGTCGGCGATAGCAGCAGCGCTGTGGACGACTCGCCGGCAATACGGATAGGACGACGAAGCCCAGAAACTTAACAATACTATAGCAGCAACACACAGTTACCGATAGGCTTCTAGCTAGTCTATTACCAACCCCTAACAACGTCTGCGATGTCCTACATCGACGGGCCCTCGAAGAGAACGGTATCATCTTCGTCGCGAATCGAAACACTAGATATACGGCATGCTACGGTCGATGCCAACAACATACATGGTCTACAGACAGCCCCGTCCACTGTCGCCCCCCTCCAAGTAAAGAAGGACTGCTTACCCTTCGACACACCCGACAAGGTCTAGGGAGATTCGCGATGGAGCTCTTATACACAGTAATTCGACGCCTCGTACGAGCGGAAAATCTCATTTGTAGACCTAGACGATAACTTACGGCGCTGCTAGCCCGCCGACAACATACGACGCAAGAGGAGAGAAACATAGGGCCACATAGGAACCTGGTAGGAGGCAACAAAATCATATAGATACAACTCGAAGCACACTTCTACGCCTATAGAGGGGAATTGTTTAGGTTAGAACAAGCAGACGAAGCCGAGCATTAGGGGCAGACTATATGTAGATAGCCGCAGACATGGTATTAAGACACCGTTAGAGCCACAACAAACGGGAACACAATAAGAGTCTTCACATCAGACACAAGAAGTAAATAGAGGAGATGCACAAGAAGACACTTATTATGGAAATGTAAATAGTCAGATTTAGAGACAGACCACAAGTAGAGGTGAGGGAACAGCTGGTCGTGCCATCGGTACGGCGAAGTGGGGCACGCTGACACTGTTAGTGTTGCGTCGGTTTTTTGCCAATCCTCTGCATCCGGGCATAGCTGCCTTCGTGGCGGCTGCAACCGTGTAGGAATTAACCAACCAACCAACCAACCGACCTCTGTGATAAACAAGGTTGCCCGAGTTGACTGCGTCCTCGCCTTTAGGGCATCTATGTGCCTCGCGATTATGGGAAACAATAATTCAGGTGTGAATCACGTCTCGCCTCGGCACGTCTACGCGCTGCGGGTAAAGGCTTTTTGCCATGCGTAATGCAAACTATCAACCAATGATTTCGAAGCTTTTCACTGGCAAGCATGGCTGTCACAAAGCGATTATGTTCTTGCTCTAAGGGAAGGACATGCAATCTCACTCAACAGCTTGCCAGGCAGAGACAGACGGTGCAGCTTGCCACAAGAACCTATGACAGAAGATATGCCAATGGACTTGCGAAATGTATCGAAAAGGACTCCACTCTTAGTAGGGCTGAAAGGATGAAGTGGGACAAAGTCAAGAAGAAGGGTTATGAGCTGAGACCCCGGAACAAGCCTTCGAATTCCTCGCCGGAGCCGACCACCTCAAAGGAAGAACGTGCATCTTTGGTGCTTCCGTCCTTCAAGTATGAGTTGCGCCATGACCTCTCTATTGCGTGATCGAAAGATATCGGCGAACTCCAGCTCCTCTGCCGAAAGTTGGTTGCTGCCTTGATGGAATTCGCCCACCGGCCACAACATGCATGGAACACTGAACTCAGCCATATCTCAAAGACTCATCGAGCGCGCGACTGTTTGTATTGATCCTGATCAGAGCAGCTCCAGAACCTAAACGCTCCGGTGGAGCACAAAAAGACCATATCGCACGACGTCCCTACTCTGTGCGGAGCCGTGAGAAGTGGGATGGAATTGCTCGTGCCGCGGATCTGTCTATGAAAGGGAATACAACACGTTTGTGAGGACTCTAAGGTTTTTGGACTGATTCTTATAGACTTTCTTGACTAATTCTTAAAGACCCTTTGAATGTGTCTTGCTGAACATGAAGGAGAAACTTGTTTGTAATGACTTTCTGTGTGGTCGAGGATATAAAGCAGGTTCAGCTTCGGGAAGCTATTGCTGTAATCTCTGCGGTGACCAGACAAGACGTCAGACGATGGACATATCCAAGCTGTGGCTGCCAACAGAGGGTTATCTGTGAGGAGCACATCGTCTCTGGTTACGTCAGCTCCAACAGCGATTTAGAAGCAAAGCAAAGATACGTTCAAACAAGAGCATTAACTAGATCCACAGCGAGGCCGCCTCCGGCGCGCAAAAGATCCTGAAATGCTTTTCACTTGGTGATATCTCCGCGGTGCTTGCAGATGATCTTGAGCAATACTGCGCACAACTCTTCTCCAGAAAGCGAAGTATTTGCGTACACATCCGCGATGCAGTCAACGAGTCCTTCGCTAACCCAAAGTCTCTCCAGCACTTGTTCAAACTTTCCGATCGCCAAAGCCTTGAGACATTTGATGAGTAGAAAGTCTGCAAGATAGAACACTTTGGGATGTTTCAGTAGTTCAGTATCATCTGCTCCCACTTCAGTATGGTCCGCTTCGTTGGGTTCGCATAAGGAGACCGACCGGCAAGCGTTACCAGATGTGAGGGTTCAACATCGTAATCGCCAGCATACAAATATTGCAGAACGCGCAGGTAGGCGTGCTGATCGCCCGTTTTGCAGCGAAGTGTCTTGGAGAGACTTGCTTTAAACTCGCCGTTCAATGCATTTGCGAAATACTTGCTCTGCAAGCACAGCACCAGCCGATGTGCAGGAATTATGACCCCGCCAACCTCGATTGAAACATCAGCGTAGTCGGCATTGTTGAACATCCTGTGGTCACGCTTAGTGCCAAAATACGATACAGGCTGGAGTGCCCACCTTGCTATGGCGCCATCGAATTCGTCCTGCGGCGGCTTTGCCGTGAAATCTGTGAGTCGGTTGTGAGTGACACTCGGGCGACTATACGCTTGACACTAACTAGTGCTTTATCCTCCAGATTAGCTTCTACCGCTGCTGGCTCAACTGGCAGTGGTGACTGCAGATCCCAAGAAGAAGAGTAAGCCATGGCACGACTTTGCTCTCGATCTCTCAAGGATTGTTGCCTCCTGCGCTCGAGTTCGCGCTGCTCTTCCCGGTACGTAGCTTTATCCTACTCAGATTGCCGTCTCCTTGTATTGACCTCAGCTTTGCTCGGCATGGAAACCGTTGATTGGCTGCGCAAGTTATATGCGTTGAACACAGAGGTGCGGTCACACAAGAAACGCAAGGCGCCTCGATGTGATGTGTGTAGTGTTGCATGCACGAAATTCCTGTGAAGCTGTCGATGGAGTTTCATATCCAAGGCCCGCAGATAGGGCATCTCGTCTGATGGGCCCAAAGATTATGTAATCATTGCGGCTCGCGGCTCGCCTGTTTGTTTACTAGCATCGCGTTCCGTCGTCCATTAACAAGGAACAATGGCAGGCGGAATCGCGAGGCTACGGGCTAAGCTTGCGAAAGCGCAGCGTAGCTAGGAAATCGCAGAGCATCCAAGAGAAGAAGAGCAACGTCGGAGAGAGAAAGCAGAGCGCAGGCCAGAAGCTGCAGAGCGCGGACGGCAGGAAGAGCAACGTCGGAAAGAACGTGCAGAATAAGTCGCCGGGACAGCCGTAACCAGAACCTTGTCGACTTTCTAGAAAGCTGCTATGCTCTCTGCAAGAAGACCTCTCGGGTCGTTCTGAGCTGTGCAATGTCCCAGTCGTTCTATCATGGCCATGCGTCACGCCGAATCGAAAGATTCTTGATCACCTGTAGCGAAGCAAAGCGCGGCAAGCCAGACTCTACGATGAACGTAATCGAAGGCAAAGGCACGACCGTGCTTGGTGCAGGCCTTTCTGGAATCGTCGAGCTTCTAAATGACAGACTCGTTGTAAAATCGCCTTGGCCTGGTTGGCGAAAAAACTCGAATTGGCCCATCTGGAATGATTTCGAAGAATTAGAACTTGGAATCGGCTTTGAAAAGCACATGTGGGCCTCCTACATCGCTTAGCCAATCGTGAAGGAGCTACTACGTGACATGGCAAATCTGACCTGCAGCTGCAGGTTGCATCACAGGACCAGTCAAATAAACCACCAACTAGGAAGAGACCATTGACGCTCTACCTTGCGTTTACCCGCTCCTGGCGCGCCTGCGTTTTCGCCGTGGAAATCGTATATTGTCGTTCTCCCCTTCTCATTTTCGCCTATTACAGAAGGTTTCATCAAAGGAAGGCTCCCACAGACATCCAACTCATTAAGATCTGTGATGCCTTCGCAGAACTCAAAGCAATCAAGGGTTTCCTCCGTCTTCGACCCGAAGGAGGCATCCAGAACCCAGGTATATCAAGCTTGGGGTGGACAAATGAACTTCATGCTTTCACTTGGCTTAAAGCGTGCGTGTGGCTTGTCGCAGGGGGATGCAATCGACTGTACTGATCACGTATCAGCCCATAATGACAATGATGTGAAAGAAGCCAACGCCATAGCAGACGCTATGCTAGCGCAAGACGCAATGACGAAGGAGAACAAGGATGGAAAGTAACTTGCTGTAGAAATCTGGGGAGTAATACTTGGACGAAATTTGTTGCAATGCTCCGCGGCAAGTGGACGATGCGAGGGAACGCAGGTATGGAAGTGACGCTGGCAGAATCAATCTCCGATGGAGCACGGGTCGAACCTGATTGAATTCGTCAAAGCTGTTCGCACGACAGATTCATTCAATGCGCATCTCGCCTGACTCTTCCACAAGTGTAGGCTGATGCCTCGAAATGGTGTGGCAGTCTTTCTGAAAATCGAACCATCAGAGAAGCATTGGCAGATGAATCTCCTCACTGCTTAGACTAGTCTATAGCATTGCCTCTCGTCGGCATGATAATGACAGGAGCAAGTGCTGGCCTTGCCATCTGTCGGGTGATGGTCTGCGGGGTCCTCGACCTTGAGTCCGTACGAACTCGTGCACATAGACAAACTGTGAATCAGTTTCTCATTTCGTAAGCGACGATTTATGCTAAGCGTTCATCTGGTTCGCGAAGTTGTCCGAATTGCTTGCCATGTGGACAGTCCGTACGAATGCGGACGAATCCGCGACCCAGTGTCTCGAAAAGCGGAATAATTTCGCGAACTAGATAAATGCTTACCATGCGGACGAGTCCATACGGATGCAAAGCTGGTTCGCGAGATTGTTACGCTTTTCGAGATACTGGGTCGCGAATTTGTCTGCTTTGCATCCGTATGGACTCGTCCGCATGGTAAGCAATTGGGACAATTTCGCGAACCAATCTATTAGGAATTCGAAAAGGGCTTGCCATGCGGAAGAGCCCATACGGATAGTGGACCAATTTCTCGTTCTCCGAAAGACCACTTTCTCTTCGCCATGTTTTCCGTGTACACGAGTCCGTGCGCAAGAAAACATTACGGACGCGTTCCTGCTTGTATCCATCCGGACGCACTCACCTTGCACATCCCGCATGGACAAATCCCATATAGACATTAAACTCGCCCGGAATCTCACGCATTAGTTCGCTGCGATTCAGGAATCGAAAACGAAAGGTTGTGGGCCCAGATGAGAGAACCAATCGCAGCATGATTTAGTTTGAACAGGTTCGGGAATGTCGTGCCTCGGCCATGTTTCAGAATCTGCGATTCGAATACCCGCGCTCGCCCTCGCATTCAGGATACCAGGAAATGGTGAGGAGAACCATGACTGCCTCTCAAGCATAAAGCAAGGAGCATTGTTCGCGCAGTATACGAAGCCCGAAATCAGTGCTCAGCAAAGCAGACGGCGATATCAGATGGTTGGAAGAAGAGAGAAGACCCAGAAGATGATGGTGAGACGACCGCGCTAAGCTTCTCGGAAGCTTACTTGTCTTCGCCGACGGATATTGCGACGCATCGAATTGAAGCGAAGTGCGAGGTCAGGGCCGTATCGTCGAGAAAGAGCAGCAGGCAGCGAGGGAGAAGAGAGCCGCGAAGCAAGCTGCGAAGTTCTTCAAGAATGGTGAACAAGCGCGCGAACAGAGCGCGCAGTCGCACGTCCTCATCTCAAGCGTTCAGAAACAACCCGAAATATGAGACAAGGAGAAGATATTCAGTCAAATGTGCTTCTCGATAGTCATTTTCCGAGCGGGTGAGGCCCAAATATGATATCGACATCCCGTCACAAATTCAGATCGTAATCCCAAGCACGGACGCACAAGGCCCGCATTATGCGTTGCACCAGCACCTGGTCCCCACCTCCTGTGCGTAAGTATATCAACTGCCGAATCAGATCCTCATCAGAATCGGGCAAGCTCGCGCCGCGTGCTTCTGTCACCAAAGCGCTGGGAACTCGCAACACACCGAGGTGGACAGGTACCTTCCACTCGACACCCAGCCCGGGAACCAACGCTACGACAGCCTCTGCCGGGATAACACGCGGAACAAGATACTCTTTCGCAAATCCCGCACGGGGGCCATTCGCATATCCGTAGAATTGCGGACTGGGCAGGTTATTGTCGCGTGCGATCGAAGAAGCATCCAGGACATCAGTGAAATGACCTCCCCCAGTCGTGGCACTCAAAAGCTCGAGGTCAACAACAGCAATGATGATTCTCGTGGCTCCGTTCTGAATAAATGTTGCGCGGCGCGTCATTGTTGCCTCCCAGGTGCAGAACAGCGACTTCCATGGCCCTGCCACCCTCCTGTTTCTCAGATGGTTGACTGCGGAATCATTCGTCAACGGTGCATTGGGATCGCGAGCAGTAAGAGATGGATAAGACAACTCGGTGTTGTTACTCCACGCGAGTATGCGGAACGCCATCCCTGTGTGAGGACAGAGCGCGCGATGCTTTTTAAAGAAATCCATTTGCGTTGATGGCTGCGAGACAGAAAACGCTGTTCCGGGCATGTTTGTCGTTGCTTCGATGGTGTTTTGGAGAGAGGTTGCCAGAATCCTTGAGTTCTGTGTCAGCTGAGATCTCAGTCTCTTCGGCTAAGTTGGATACAACTGATCGCTAAGCATAAGTCGCTGTTGGATCGGCCAATGAAAACATCAGGGAAGCGAATCAGTGCAAGTATTGGTTCTTTCGCGTGGTCACCTTCCACTTGGGCCATTTTCCATGGCTTGCGCAAGGGTAGATGAGATTGATAGCTGGCGGCGGAGGACAGCGTCGCTCACGTACATGTAAGTTAGGAGATGACGAATCTCATCGTGCAAAGCATGGCATGAGAGGGGTGTCAAGCAGCGGGCCGAGCCAGGCGCCCGCTCCATTCCCGAGAATTGGTGCCCGCTGTGCTCTGATTTCCAGTAACGTGAATGACGACGGGTTACCCAGCCGCCTTGGGTAGCGAGCCACCATGTCATGTCATGTCATGTCATGTCATTCAGTCTAGCTATGCACAGATCTATTGAGCCACCAATTTCCTACCCCGCTTACCATTGTCGTGTCTTTTCAGCAACGGACGCGACAATACGCGATTTGGACGCGTCTCTCGAATCTCGGATAGAGAGCGCAATTGCCGACTTACATGCAGGCACAGTCTCTTCGATTCGGGCGTGTGCGACCGCGTGCAATGTTCCGAGGTCGACTCTTGCTCATCGCATGTCCGGGCGAACTTCGAGGGCTCAAGGCCACGAACACGAGCAGATCCTCTCTAGCGCCGAAGAGAAGACTCTCGTACGATGGCTCTCGCGATTGACATGCGCTGAATTCCCTGCCTCGCCAGCACTAACGATACAGATAGCCGAGAAAGTCCGCCAGTCACGACTCTGGCTCGCGAGGACGCCGCCTACTCTGCCCTCTACGCGACGACCTATGGGCAAACACTGGCTAGACCGCTTCCGAAATCGACACCCCGAGATCCAAGGAGTATGGACGCGACAGATCGAAGGCGTCCGGCACAACATCGCGAATCTTGACATTGTTAAGACGTACTTCGAAGCAGTAACCGAGCTCTACCTCCAGCATTAGTACCCTCCGCAACGCCGTTATAACATGGACGAGTCCGGGTTTGCCGTCGGAGCAAGTCAGTCGTTAAGAGCTTTGGTCAACCCAACATACGCGACAAGTTAAGTTGGAAGGTCGTCCGCCTTGGTAGTAATGACTGTGGTTTGTGGACCCAAACGATTCAGCGTCCACAAGGCCATCAAGTGCACCAGGTGTCATTGGTTTGCAAGTGCTTGTCAAGAAGGAAGATGGAAGGTCAGTGCTCCAGCCGTCCCCAAGCAAGAATTTGTGAACACACTGAAGCAATGAACCCTGAACCATGGTGTAGGAAGGCATCTCAGTCGGGCGCCTGGCATCAAATTCCAGCACGTGCCCGGCAGTCTTGGCACCAATCACTACCAGTGAGCTTCGTAGTCGACGCCAATGCATTTGGAACCCCAACCAGAGCGCGCAGCGTGGATACTTCCGGAGGTTGTCCGACATCTTCTCCTACGACCAATGTCGATCACAGGAAAGGGATCACAATCGAGTTGGATTGGGCGGCTAAGACGATTCTAAGATTTACCCCCGGGGGTGAGGTGCATGCGGTGCCAAGTTTAGAAATGAAGGGGGTCAAAAGTTGATACGGCACCTCCTGTCGGAATAGTGTATGCGCCAACGCCAGCGGCAGAGTATTTCTTTCCAATTCTAAGCTCGTTTCTAGACAGATTTTATCACATCCAACGCAGGAAAAATTATTCATCACATCAACCGACAACATAATCTCGGAGCAGAAGTCGGCAAATAAAGTCGTCAATCGATTAGCATGATGCTGCTAACTTATAGCGAGGATTCCTTAAAGAGCCCAAGAACATATGTCGTAACTATAACCCCAGTAAAGGTCAGAGACGTCTACCTCGCATATTGTCGAAATGGTATGGCAGGGATTCGGAATCTCATTGTTGGAGGACCAGAGCTACTCTGTGCGCGGTGGATGCGCACGTCTGCATCATCTGGTGAGTGTAGATCAAAGGCGCACGCGAAGATGAGACCAACAGCAGCGTAGAGTCGACACTGATTGGAGAGATGCCGGTGGCTTGTCCGACCGAAGATCACGACGAAAAGAAACAAAATTCCGATTGACCGACTGCGCGAATGCGCACTATCTCTCCTCTTATGAAACCGCAAGTACCCTTTTGGCGAGAGACTTAGCAGACTGAAATCCAAGAAAAAAAAACACAAACTTAGTCTAAGAACATTTGGTATGCCCGTGTCTAACAACCACATTGCAGTGAATATTAATAATGCGCAAATTTGAGGATAGGAAGTAAAGTTACGAATTTATTTTGCTGCTCAGTCGATAGCGCTTTCTTTCGCGATGCCGCAAAGCTCGGATGATGTTCGCTGGCAAGGGAAGGGAAGCCTCAGTGCGAATAATGCGGATACCTTGCTCCGTGCAGGTGGACACAAAAGTATGGAGGCTTGCCCATACGCTGAGACCGGTCGATGGATTGGGTGCATTCTACTAACTTACCACTATCGTCACCAAAGGCAAGAGCGAGCGCGGCGAAGTAAATTCAGCCACAGTTCTGCAGCGACGGGGGCTTAATCGACACTCCTGTAAGCGGCATGCCTGGCAATGTGACGTGCGAAGACTGGGACATGTCTGCTTCAATTCCAGCTTTACTTTATCCTCCGGAAAAAGTCCTCGTAGTGAATGCCTGCTTATGTGCAGGACTATACAAACAGGTGGGGCGCTGTTGGCTAATGGTGTTAATGCCCTTTCGCTCCCTCCTGTCCATCAAGTTGCGATGGGCTAAGTCCTCCTACTGTAAATGGATGTCTCTTTCCCAATCGCACCAGAATACTCGCCAACTAAATCAGCGCCATAAAATATCAAATACCTGTGACCAGTCGTTGCCCACGGCGACAAGTTAAGTTACCATTTGTATGGTAAAATTGGCGAGGCAACGTTCGCGCTGTTTTGTTCTGTCCCTTGGTAGTCGCGTCATTACTCTCGATGGTGTTTATCGGAGCATCAACAGCATCAAGCTCCGCCCTACCTAAGTATGTTATGTTATGTTATGTCATTCAGTATAGCTATGCACAGATCTAACGTCCGTATAAGCTGTCCCTAAACGTTGACCTTACGTTTATACTCTCGTATGCTGCCTTAACTCAGAATGTCCCCTAAATCGGTTTTCCAGGAGTGTAATAGGGGTAGCCACTCCATGAGAGCACTGTTAGACATCTGACGTAGGGCCCTAAGGTGCAAACCTGCCCGTATTCTTTAGGAACGTAATGGTAGCCCGCAGAGTTGCGTATGTATGCTTACCGGTCTTCTGCACCTAGCAAGTTAGAGGTTCCGTCTCCCGGAGGTTCCGTTATCCTCCTCTTTCTCGCTCGTCTCCCGTCCTCCTAGCCGTCTATTCCTCGTATCTAATGTATGCGTTCGTCGTCCAATCCGTCCGCCCTCGTATCTAGCGGTGTTGTGAATTCTCTTGCAATACCTGCTACGCGAGCGGGGCGTCCCGTGCGGTCCGCTAGCTTATAGTGGATGTAGCAGGATGAGCTAGGCGCTTAGAAGAAGCCTTTACTAAATCGACGGAAGCGCGCGCACGGTAGTAGCTTATAGCGCCAACATATAGGCGGTAAACTCCACATTTTTAAATGGAGGCTAATCTAGCCTTAGCGGTAGCAACGTTTCCCTTCGTTCAATACCGTCCCCCGCAGCGTTACTAGCTTTGCCTTCCGCTTATCTATTCTTGTCCCGAGATAAGTGATCCTCTGTCCGCAGCGACGGCAGTTATCGGCTTAGTTCCTATTAGTTTTTAGGCCGCTAGAGCTCTGCGCGACACTATTTAAAGCTTTAAAAACCACCCTAGGCAGCTCCGCGGCCTCTTCGATAAGCTCGAGGACCTAATTAACGTTCTTG
>PNEN01000367.1:865-21138 GCA_002933655.1 Cercospora berteroae | reverse complement strand
ATCGCACTGCAATAAGGCACTGCAATAAGGCACTGCGACGAATGCACTGCGACGAATGCACTGCGCCGTCGAACTGCGACAGGCCGTCGAACTGCGCTCAGTGAACTGCACCAGAGCAGCACTGTCTCATCATCTTCGATCATCTACAATTATACAAGAAGAAGAAGAAAAAGAAGAAAAGGAAGAGGGATTACATTGACCCTCCTTCACCTCGCTCCGCACTAAACTAGCGTCATTAGCATAGATCGAAAGCTTCCCACAGACGAAGACGAGCGTCGTAGCTCACAAAAATAGCAGTAAATCGAACCCCATTGGCAATATCCTGACACAACAAACATCACTTTCTTCATATGTGTATGTATGTATGTGTGGTAAATTTCATCCATCCTTTCAAAAATGTACAATCGTCATCAAAACATTTCATCTTCCTTATGCCGAGAATGCCTCAGAAGATCAATTTTCGAGACAAGAAGAAAGCAGCAGCTCTATCACTGCCAATCTTTCGTCCTTTCCATGCTCGCAAGCCGCCACTGCCCACCAGATGCGCCGCTTCAATAGACCCACCTCCAAATAATTCCCCTTCCGACTCGCCTTGACCCGAAATGAATCAAACGCTTTTGATCCCAGAATCACACTATTGCCTCGCCACATCACAGCATGCCCACCTCCAACGTCAGACAGGTAGTGAGTAGAATTATAACACAGAAATTGTCCCGTGTAATAGACGCCGTGCCGTTGCAACCGTCGTCCTCGTTCCAAAGGTACTGAAAGATGGACTCGAAGGTGAAAAAGTGCTCATCGCATTGCATTTCTGCTGTCCATAATTTCGCGCATTCAAGCAGCGCCGCAGATGACAGGGGAAGCGCCATGCAAATTCATGGTGTCCATACTGCCAGACATATCCGTGGTACATGGCCTGATATGGGACAAAATGGCATGAATCATGATACTCGTTGTCGTGAGAGCATAACCCGGTACCTGGAAGAAAGAAGGTTAGCAAGGATGTCACTTGTATCTCTCGGGCCGGAAGGCGGGACGAACGAACGGCTTACCCAAATTCCGGTCGTGACAAGCCATCGAAGCGTTTCGGCGGACATGTTCGGTGATGAGGGGTCCTCGAAAGAACCTGAACAACGGGAAACGTGATCCGTTGCACTCGGGGTCTCAAACATGGTCGCGCACTTCTGCCCTGCAACAGTATCCAGATTGCTGGGTGCAATTCTCCTTGGTAGCTCAACTGGCGTTCGCTCTGACAGCATGCTGTGATAGGTCGGGGCTGCGCAAGCCGCATCCGAGGCCGTGAGGAGGTCGGTGAGCGTCTCGGGCGTGGGCGTCCTCGACGATCGTCTGGCTTTGGGAGGCGCAGCGGCGTTGGCAAAGGAGGTGCAGCAGTGGTGACTTGAGCTTTTGGGCACGTTCGGTGGTGCTTGGGACTGGTAATCCGCGTTGGCCGTCGTCTCCTGTGCCTGCGCCGGGCTGCTATCACGGCAGAGTGCACGATCTGACGCCGACAGGACACTTTGTACCTGTGCGATTGGCGCGGGAACAATAACCATTTGTCGAGACCTTGGAGTCGACAATGCGACGTGCTGTCCTGCCTTGTCCTGCGTTTCAGCAAAATGCGTGTTATTGCCATCGGTCTTTGACGCTCTCGATGGAGACTTCACCTCATCGTCGATGGATGATCGTGAAGAGCCTGAATAGCGTCTGACGCGGCGCAGATGTTCGGTATAGCGTAGAAGCCGTGTGCGTGTGGTTGCTTGCATGTCCGATCCGTGTGGCACGCGCAGGTAGGGAAGCCCGTTGGGTGCCGCAAGGCGTTCGAAGATCTTGCGATGTCCCTGCAGGGCTGCGTGCAGCGAAGGCGTGTAGCCGTTGTCGTCGCTATAGGTGAAGCTTGCACCTCGGCCCACCAATCGCTCTGCTATATGATGAATGCCGAGCGAGGAGACATCATCGAGCATACTTGCGCTTGCATTAGAGGAAGCAAGTGTGATGAGCGTGGAAGCAGGCCGGTCTTGATCAAGAACATTCGAGATCTGCATTATCGCTCCTTCGACATCTTCATACTCTGCAGCCGTGCGATACGTTCCTTGCTGTCCCAATCCGCCACGCACGACATTCGACTGCACGTATTGAGTCGCACTCTGCTGCGCCAGCGCTTGCCAATTGTCCGTCTGTCCATATTGCTGCTCACTGAGATACTTGAGCGCCATGACCATCATTTGTTCGTTGTACTGGGTGTATCTGAAAATGGGGCGGTTCGCGAGTTGAGGGTATGGCGCTGCGCCTGGCGGTGCCAGAAGATTCAGATGGACGGATCCTACCCTGCCAGGCGGAGAGATTGTAATCATGGAGTTCGGAGACAGGACCTGCGAAGAAACCACCTGGTCGCCGAATTGGACTTGGGCGCCGTTGACAAAGTTGTGCCCAAAGATGGCGACCTCTGTACCACCACTCATCGGGCCTTCGTTGGGCGTGATGCGATCAATCGTGGGATAAGACGACATTGTACCATCGTGTCCAGCGGATCCAGGAGGCACTTGAACTGCAAATTGCTGTTGCTGTTGCGCCCGATTGCCCATGGTGTTGGTGGACGTCTGGATTGGATGTTGTCTGGCATATGCGGCCATATTGGCGCGGGTTTGCTGTAATACAGGAGACGATGCACGGCTGGGCACGGCCGAGGATGGGTGAGAGAAATAGGCATGGTTGTTCAGATTCTGCTGGATGCGGGACATATCTACCTGTGGCTGGCTGAAGTTGAAAGGGGCGTTCTCGTTTGGGGTCGGCGGGCCACTGTTGTAATATTGTGCCGGACCGTTGTTGTTCGGAATCGTCATGTACGACTGATTTACGGGGAACTGCCCAGTTGGCGAGAACGGTGTGTTCATGGAAACTGCAGATGGCATGTTGGACGATGGTGGTTGACTGGTATCCACTCGAGGAGTCATCGTCAGGCCGCTCGGTACCTTCCTGTGGAACGATGAAGACTTGCGCTTCTTGTTGGGACCTGCTTGTCCTGCATTGGTTGGTGATCCCGGCCTCGAAAGACTGGTCGGCGTCATAGTGGCAGATGTCGTTCCTGATGCGTATCCAGACCCGGGGAGTTGGTGCACATGGCTGTGTGGGTTGTACTGCGCATTGTATGCAAGCGCGGGTAGATTGCCTGCCGAGCGCGAGGATGTAAATGGTTGGACGTGAGCAGACATGTCCACCATCGAATGCGACATCGGTAATCCATTGGGCAGGAAAGCCGCGTTCTGATAGAAGCCCTCATTGCCGACTGTGGCCGAGAAACTCTGCGGGTGTGTTTTGTGATCGTCCGTGATCAGGATTGAGTCGGACAATTGTTGAGCAACAACGTTGCCTTGATGGTCCTTGAGCGTGAAGATGACTTGAAAGCCTTCCTTCTCGCTCTGGTGCCTACAGTAACATGCAATCCGCATGGCAGCGGTGACATGCAGGGCGCCATCGGGAGGCACGTATTGCTCACCATCGGCGTTGGTATCTCGCTGCGGGTACTGCGACGGATCGCACGGCTTGAATGGCAGGTATTCGTTTGAGTTGAACACCACCACTCGTTCCGTTTCAAAACGCTCCCAGTGCTGCTGCTCCTCTTCGCGCTTTGTCTTCTTGCGGCCTGCACGCTTCCGTTCCCGCTGTATGCAGTTGTTGCAAATCTTGACCTCGCCCCCATTGACAACCCTTTCCTCCTCGGGCAAGTTCTTTTGATCGTTCCTATCCTCATCGTGAGGTACATCACGGGCAAGCTCCGCTCGCCGTTGAATATCTGCATTGTTCTGGGCGGCGGCGCGCTTCAGCGCCTTTTCCTTGGTTTGTGGGTTGTGCATTGCACTAGTACACACGAGCATGGTGTGGAGCTCGAGCACTTTTGTGGGGTCAAAGTCCTCCTTTGCTAATAGTTTTGACTTGGCTATGGTGTGAAGGGGGAGGTGGAGATGTTCAATGCCAGGCGGCGGCTTCTCCAAAGTCATCACCACGTTGATTTGTGTCTCCACTCGCGACTTGGTCGAGATGGGGGCAATGTGCAGTGGTGACCTTCCCAGCAGAGCGCGGGAAGCGGGACCCCGCGTCGTGCTTGCCGGCGTTGCCCCAATTGCGCCAGGTGAAGGAGTGAAGGCAATACCACCTGGTGATGTTAGCTGACCTGCAAAGTCGCCGGGCCATTGTGGGTTCTGTGCGAGTGATGCCGGCCAGTTCTGGGTGTTTGCAAAGGCCTCAGGGCTGTCCGACGAGGGCGTGGAGAACATGGCAGCGGGCGAGGCTTGATTGAACATGAGATTCGTGGCAGGAGACTGATCTCGCGAGCCGCCGATGGAGAACATACCAGGGTTGATGGTCTGCACGGGCGAATCCTGCTGGTACTGGACAGCCATGTTGCCGGAGACCTGTGCATCGAGCGACATGGCCGAGTTGAAGTCGCTCGCGTGCACCGGGCTCGAGGCGGCACTATTGAAGTACTGCGGACCCATGTTGTTCTGGCTCTGCTGCTGTTCCAGGGACAGGTTGTGCATGGGCTGGGAGAAGTGATCGTAGCTCCGTACCTGCTGCATGTCCATCTTGCTGTCCTCCTGCTTGATGTGGTGATGCATCGAGTCGTCCATGGACACGGGCGACTCGGACTGCCCCGTCTTCCTCTTGCGCCCGCTCGACGTGTCGGAGGAGGAGTCCTGGCTCGAGGTCTCCGCAGAGGTCATGGCGAGGGCCGCCCCGCCATTGGCATGCTGCGCGGCGGCGGAGGTGGAGGCATCGGGGCCCGACTTGGACGGGGTGCGTAGGGCGAGGCCGATAGGCGACTCGGCATACTGGGCGTCGAGGTTGGTGAAGTCGTTGAAGGCATCGAAGCCAGAGGGAGTGTCGAAGCCGGTGGGCGCGGTGGTGCCGAACATGTCCATGTCCTCCCACTCGTTCCCCGTATTCCGCAAGTCCATGGTGGTGCCGACTCGCGCTACGACTCACCGCGCTGGCTGGCGTGGACGACGTGGGAGCAGGCAGGCAAGCCAGCAAGCAACAAGCAAGCACGCCGCAGCAGAGCAGAGCAGAGCAGAGCAGAGCAGAGCAGAGCAGAGCGCTCACTCACACCAGCGGGCGCCGAAGAAGACTCCGCACTGACAAGCCACCGCACGGCGCCTCGAGAGTTGGCCTTGCGTGTGTCTAGGATGCCGCCAACGGCTGCATACCGTTTCCCGCAACGCGCGCCCACCACCGCCGTCTCTTGGCCGCGAGTGTCTCGCCGCGAACGTGGGTGCGGTGCGGTGCGGTGCGGTGCGGTGCGGTGCGGAGGAGGAGGAAATTGACGAGAGCTGGTGCACGACGCGTCTGTCGCCGTCGTCGCAGAGCCGGTAGTCCCAAGAAGGAAGCACGCAATTAGCAGACGAGCGCGGTGGCTGAAGGCAAAGCTAGCCCGCTAAGTTCAAACCTTGTCGTCAGTAAGCTGTAGTAATAGGTACCATGTACTGCATGTGCGGTGGTAACAATAATGGATGCGCTCCCGTAATAGCAGCGAGCGCAGAAAAGAGCAGCCGACGTCGTCTACTCCAGCGCCCCTCGCTCCGCCTGCACATCCCACCGCGAGTCCGACGTGGACGAGGCAGGGCAGGGCAGGGCAGGGCAGGGCAGGGCAGGCAGAGGGCTTCCAGACGTGTACAGCTTGCTCTCCCCACCCGTCGACCGACCGACATCCCTGCAGCGCTCCAGCGTGCGACGCCCGGCCTCGACCCTGTGGTACTGCTCATATCGACAGACACGCCCTCCCGCCGGCTGCCGTTGACCTGCTCTGCCGCACACGCTTACCTCGAACTGCCTATATGGACGATGGCCTCCTGCCTATCCTCTCCTATCGCACCTCCACCTCCCCAGCTCCCCGAGCAGCGGCCACTGCCAGATCTTGGTCGTCGCGTCCGCGGAGAACGTCGACCATTTCACCATCGCAGGAACGGGGAAGAGACTCGAGCGCGTGCACCCTGGCCGCCCAAGCATTCATCATCACGCAGCAGTGCAGCTTCCCGTTCGCCTGTCGGATCCCGCCATCGACATTAGGAGGTAACTCGTCAAACGACACCATGACCGCCCTCATTCCTGCTCTGCATGCAATCAGCACCTTCCTCTCTGACAGGCCAAGTCGCGCCTGCCTGGGCCACATCGTTTTCCGTATTGCGACTTACTCTTCTCCTTAGGCGAGAGTGGAGTCGGCCCGGCTATGCCGATTGCCTGACAGGCCTTGGCGGACGCTGGCCGCTGCGTGCAATATAGCGAACGAGCGGGCAATCCGGGCACAAGGTTCGCTTCGTGCGCAAGTTAGGCCCCGAATGATGCTCTTGGTGCAACCTGCAGACGTAGCTATCCCTATGCAAAACTCCATCTGATAGCAGCAGACCGGCGCCCCTCCAGAGGATATACGAGAAGGATCAAGCATGACCTCTGCAGTGGATCTCCCGTTGCCTGCCTCTTGCCTCTACTCGGCAAGCTCGAGGCAAGCTCCATGGCATCAAACCCGCTGTGACGAGCAGTCGGTATTGCGATATTGCAGCAGCAATCAATCGATACACAGTTACAAACTACACCGAGCAGGCACCGACAACGTCTTCGACGCCTCGACGTCGTTCTTCATTGGCGATATGTCGGCAGAAGGCTCCATCTCCGCCGAAGCCAAAAGGATCTTCTGTTATGACTAGACTATGCTGTGCCGCATGCGGCAAATCTCCAATAGTTCTCCTTGCCGACACCACTGGAGCGGACCACCCTAGCACATCTTACGTGCGACGATCGTGGCATTGGCCTATGACTGGACTTGGACCCATCTTACACGAGCCACAGTCCTTCTCCACAGATGTGCAATGCACCATCGCCGCTACAGCCCTGGGCGAGAATGATGTGGATCTTTCTGTCTAGAAGTGCCCAGATCTTCACTTCCAAGCCTTGAACTATTTCGCGGCAAGCTCCAAATTCTTCGGACCCTGCTTCGGATTCACTTTCAAGTACTATTCCTGATACACTGATATCATAGCGACTCGGGACCGATGCTTCGCGTCATTGCGTATAGCTGACCACTCTAACGTTGAAGTGAGCATTGCGGGTGCTGCACGATGAACGAAGACTCCAACCAAGTACGTCACGAAACGGTATGCGAGGTAAGGGAAAGAAAAGATTTTGCAAACAGAAGCTTTTTCTTCAAAGAACGCAGTGCACTACACCAGGTCACAAATCTGAGACAAGCGAAGGCTGCACGGCCGTAGACCGGAGTAGTCAAATCGTGGTGTGATCGACTCTATCGTGTGACTAACGTGAACCGATGGGTTCTGCGCTGATCCAGCCTGCCGGTTGTCCGCGTGCTGTGCATGGAGCAGCATCGCAGACGGGCGACACAGAGACATGAGCAATTGACTTCAATACATTAGACTGAGCTGACGCATTGGACAGTACAGCAAAGCGAGCGTCCTCTTTCTATCCGAGAGCAATCAAATGCATTGCACTGCCTACATGACTCAACTTGAACGAATGAGCGCGATGCGTCCGCCGGCCTGCAATTGGAGTCAGCAAAATGTTCCGAGAACGGGCAACTCCTCTCATAGAAGAGACATGGGTTACGCATACCTTGATCGCCTCTCCCTACACCAAGACGAAGAGTGTCAGCAAATATGGCCTCGTATAGCTCGAACAAATATCACCAACTTACCGGCTCAACAAGCACCTTCTCCACAACAGCCTTCTTTCCACCACTCGTGAAGCTCTCTGGGACATTCACATTGATTTCGAGTTTCATCGCTGTTCCCACCCAAATGGTCAGCACAGCATAAAACCAAAACCAAAAAAAAAGAAACACAAAATCGAGAGATCCAATAAAAACACACCTTCCAAAATAACCACAACCTGCTCCCCCTCCACCTCATCCCCCTCCCTAACCTCTACCTTCCAAACATTAGCATCAACCGGCGCCTCCACAACTCCCACCCCCTCCTCCCCCAACAAGCCTTCAATCGTACTCAAATCCGGCTTCCTCTTCTCCTTCTCCTCCCTCCACCTCTTCAAACTTTCATTTTCCGCTCGAATCATTTCCTCTTGAACTTTTCTCTGCTTCGCACGAATTTCTTCGACTTCAGATCTCGTCGCTTCGAGCAGTTTATTATGTTCTGCCATATCGAATTCGGAGTCTTCGTAGGTGAAAGTGTATTGTCCGGAGCGGAAGAGTTCGAGTTGGGCGTTGAGTTCGGATTCGGTAACGAGGTGGAAGGTGAGGATGTCGAAGTCGCGGAATAGCCAGGGGCGGGTGGGGGTGAAGCCGGATTTGAAGCCGTAGTAGTCGAAGCCTACGGGGGGTGAGAGGAGAGGTTAGTGAACAGTGAGGGGACAAAGTGAGGAGAAGGGGAGTTGACAGGATGGAAAAGCTTACAAGGAATTGTGCGTCCTAGCATCTGGTACCCTCCAGGCGAATCCACTGGATAAATCGATGCGCAACTTCCACCCCATCCGAACGTTCCTTCGGGCGTGAAGACTCTGGAGGGATTTGCTTTGGGAGCAGACATGCGCATTCGCGGATCAACTGGCAATGACACGGTGTTCCCGCAGTAAAAGCCAACCACAACGGCCATGAGTTCTCCAGTCAACATATTATGCTTCAACTGATCGGCCGTAAAAGCGTTGTTCTTCGCAACGAAGTCAAGATTGTCTGGCAGGTACGGAGCATGAGGTCTCTGATTAGACATGTAGCGTTCAGTGGCTTCTGTTTGTTCTTTGCTTTCGAAAGATAGCGGGAGCTTGAAGCGGCGGTTGGGAACTTTGGTCTTACTGAGGTCGCCGATTTGGTCTTCGAGAGTCTGGAGATGGGCGATAAGTTGAGCGCGATCCATTTTAGAGCCATCGTAGTGGATGTTGAGAGATGTGCAGCAGCCGACTGTAGTGATAAGGTCTTTTGTGAGCCAGGATGGAGCGGACGAGGAATCGTTGATGGCCTTTTCGAGGACTGTGACGCGGCAGCGGTAGTTGAGGTCGAATTGCTCGTTGCCGTATTCGATGAGGAGGTAGTCGTCTCCTGCTTGGCGGTAGCGGACTTGAGGTTGAGCACCTGATGCGGGACGCTCCCATAGTACAGCTTTGCTATAATTGCCACTGGCTTGGAAGTCGGACGTGAGTGGCTTGACGTTGTTGAAGTCATTTGTCTGTACGCCTTTGCTGATGCCCTCAATATAGTCTTCGACATTTGTTCGCAGCGAGAGAGCTTCTTCCAGCGATACACGTTGGTACTTCAGAGAATCTCCCGCTTTGAGCTGGCCTAGCTTCCAGTAGTCTGCACGAATGGCTGTCGCTGAACTCGCGAAGCCACCAAAGTTGGGGCAGTCTAAGGCAAATATGCAACCTTCGTCGCCAGTCCAGTTGAGTGATCCGCATGAATATCCATATTCGACGAGATTAGAAGGATGCGAGCCACCTTCTCCGCCATCTGCTCGTGCCCATTTCGGTACGGGACCAATCAGCCTAATTGCACTCCTGCTAGCGTTGTGAGAGACCTTCCATTCAGTATTGTAGAGCATCTCGATGTCTTCATCAGTCAAATATCCTTCTTCGTGTGGGCCTGGAAGAGCATTGATCGTCCATGGTGAGCTGTAATCAGGTCGTAGTGATTCTGGCACACTAGGATGAGAGTGCAGGTCCGATGGAATCTCCTTGACAAGGCTGAGCTGATCTCCAGGAGCGAGCTGTCGTCCTTGGTATCCACCGATAGCGACTATAGGTGAAGTCGATTTACTGCCAAAGTAGTCCGCTACGGAAGTGAAACCGCCGTATACAGCGAGATAGCTGCGACATCCGCCTGCCGTTGTCTTGCCGATTCTTAGAGTCTGACCAGGTTTGATGTGCTTACGAGTCCACATCGGAATCGAGTCACCATCTAATGCAGCTTCAATGGGGGCTCCTGTCACCGCGATGACTGCAGAGCCGTGGAACTTCAGCTCTGGACCAGAGAGCGTGATCTCAAGACCTTCCTGGCCGCGTTCGTTCCCGACCAGGGTGTTAGCCACAGCAAGAGCGATTGGATCCATTGCTCCACTGCGAGGAATGCCTTTGCCCACACTTGGCCTTCCTTCCAGGTCCTGAACCAGAGTGTAAGCGCCTGCGGTCACTACATCTATCACGTTCGGCTTATAGTCAAAATTCTGCAGGAATGAAGTGATCGTCCGACCGGACTGGAAAGTCTCATCTTTGATGATAGCGCCCAAGAAATCCAGATTATTTGGAGGGCCTGAAACCACTGATTGCTCCAACAGCATACTCATGCCTTTGAGAGCAGCGTCGCGCGTCTTCGCATGATTGATGACTATCAAGAGGTCAGTAGATTGCGTGAGCGGAAGAGCAAGTATCCCTCCTACCTTTGGCGATCAACGGATCATAATTTGGCGAGATTCGTAGACCAGTCCTCACCCATGTGTCGATGCGTGCGTTCTGGCGCTCTGCCCAGTAAACCTCTGTCAACAGTCCTGGCGAAGGGGCGTAATCTCTCAGCACGTTCTCTGCATACAGACGAGCTTCAATGGCAGCTCCAAAAGGACCAGGCCTTTGTAATGAGTCCAGATACTCGGCAGATAGGCCACCTTGACCAGCAAGTTGCGCATCCGCTTGCTTCAGCATAAGCTCAACAAGGTCAACATCATAACACGCCTCTGTGATCGGATGTTCGACTTGTAGGCGAGTATTCATCTCGAGGAAGAAGAAATCGGCAGTCTTATCATCAACCAGAAACTCCACAGTCCCTGCCGAGCCATATTTGACCGACTGCGCAAGACTCACTGCAGCGCTGCAGATCTTCTCTCTCAAGCCAGAGTTTTTCTGCACAAATGGACTAGGGCATTCCTCAATGACTTTCTGATGCCTGCGTTGTATCGAACACTCTCGCTCTCCAAAATGGATGGCGTGACCAAGTCCATTGCCAAAGACCTGGACCTCGATGTGGTGTGCCTCGGGATAGTACTTTTCGATGAAGACCCCAGAGTCCTTGAAAAGAGCTTGACCACGAGATTGAGCCTTCTTGAATCCATCTCTGACCTGCTCTGCGTTCTGGCAAGTTATCAATCCGGATCCTACTCTCAGTCAGTACCAGTGATGTCGTGGTGGGAACACTTTGAATGAAGTGACTGACCGCCGCCACCTGCTGTGATCTTGAGCATTACAGGATAGCCAAGGGCATCACTCTGCTTGACAGCATCTTCTTCGCTCTCGACTAGACCTTCTGTACCGGGAACAATGGGCACGCCAGACTGCTTAGCCAGATCGCGAGCGGTATGCTTGATACCAAAAGCCTTGATAGCATCTTCGCGTGGTCTGCACGCACGTCGCTGTGATCAGCACGGCCTTCAAATACGAGAATCGAAATTGTGGAATTGAGAATCATACCCAACCCACGCCAGACCTGCATCGCTCACGGCCTTCGCAAAGGCTGCATTCTCGGAAAGAAAGCCATAACCCGGAATTATGGCGTCGACTCCTTTCTCCTTTGCAATTCGAAGAAGTTCTTCGCCATCGGTATAGCTTTGTAGCGTTGGCAGAAGCACAGCTTCATCGGCATCGGAGACATGCAACGATGCAGCATCTGCCGAAGTATACACAGAAACGGTCTTGATGCCGAGTTGTTTTGCAGTTCGAATGATACGAACAGCCTGGTAGAATCGAGGGAAGTCGCATCAGCATGCCAAGACTCAACCTCTTTCCACGACTGCGGGGCACTCACAATCTCTCCTCTGTTCGCAATCAACAGCTTCTTCAATTTTTCCATTCTGTCAATCGTCTGAAGCGGTCATCAATAGGTAGAAGGCCGTGTAACAACAGATCTTCTTATGCTCCCTAATGTCCAGGGTGGCAGTGTGCAGCTGCCACTTCTCCGCACGCATCCAGGATTCCAACCAACACGAGCGAGGTCCCAGAGCTATCTCACTGATAAGCATCATAACCTCCTCACCTGGCATCGAGGGGTATCCATAATATCGTCACGCGAGTCTAGCACTAGAAAGGTAGCTGTACGCTGTACCTGACCTCACCTCCTCTTCTTGCTTCACGGGAATAATCCTTCAACCCTTTCCTTTTATGACCTCGAACCCCATTCTGTTCATATCCAACAGAGCTTCGCAGACTCTAGTAATTCCACAATGCCGCCCATCTCAAAGAAAGTACATATCAATGTCGATCTAGGCGAAGGCTACGGAAACTTCAAAGCAGGTCCTGACGATGAACTCATCCCACTCATTGATCATGCCAACGTAGCTTGCGGCGTAAGCACACAATGCAACAGCCTTGTCCCCTATTCGTCTGATGCAAAGCACAGTTCCACGCCGGCGACCCTCTCATCATGTCCGAAACAGTTGCAAAATGTAAAGAACATAACATCCTCATCGGGGCTCATCCTGGCCTCCCAGATATGTAAGCCTGCCATACTGGCCTCCAACAGGTATTCAAGTCTCCCCAAAGCTAATCCTCCCATCCAGCCAAGGCTTCGGCCGCCGCGAAATCAAAATGTCACCCGAGGAATTGACAGCCATGACCCGCTATCAAGTCGGCGCTCTCCAAGCCTTCCTCAATGCCGCAAACGTCCCTCTCAACCACGTCAAACCCCACGGCGTCTTATACGGCATGATGTATCGCGACAAAGAAATCTGTCGCGCCGTATACGCTGGTGTACCACCCGGAACCCGCGTCTTCGGTCTCGCGGGGACATTCCATGAAGAAGTTGCCAAAGAAATGGGATTGCCGTTTACTGCAGAATTGTACGTTCTCTGCCTTCCAATCCTGTCACGAATCTTTCGCATCACTGACAGCTGCTTGTAAATTGATCAGATACGGCGACGTGAAATATTCTTCAGACGGAAAACTCGTCATCGACCGCAAGAAGAAACCTTGGACATCTGAAGATGTACACAAACATGTCTCGAGCCAAGTAGAAAATAGTTCCGTGACAGCAGTCACAGGCGAAGAGGTCCAATTACCAATCGGAGACCACGATGTTTCGTTATGCTGTCACAGCGACAGTCCTGGCGCATTAGAAATTGTTAAAGCAGCAAGGCAGATCGTGGATGATTTTAACAAGAAGATGAAATATACGTAGCGAAGTAACGAAAGAAAGGGTAAGCGTTTGGGAAGCTCTTGATCGAATGTTCATTATTAGTGACAGTTTGTTCCTTTCTTGTAATACATTGAATGTGCCAGCTCCGTTGCTTTTTGGAGCCAGACTGTACAAAGCATGTCCAATTTCTACACCGCTCGCTCGTCGAATGCTGCTACAGTATAATACACTGAATCGTGTTTCACGTAAGCATGAGAAACGTGATTGCATAGCCCTCCAGGTAATGAACGCCATGCCATAAACAGTCGCAACAATGGTGACGCCCCGAGAGCGCCGTTAGAAACTGCTTGTTGATTGACATCCCTCAAATCAGCATACTCAGACCCTTCCGCGAAGCCGCGTCGAGTCACTGAGCAACACGTCGGATCTCGTGAACTTGGCGGCTGAGGTTGCTGATGGTCCTCAAAGCAGGGTCCGATGGTCTGGCCTCTGAGATGGCCATGTAAGCGCCCTGCAGACGCTGCGTGAGCACATCCATGATCTTTGGTGCAACGTCCATGATATCCTCATTGCGAACGTCGATTTGTTGGAGGACTCGAGTCAACCAGTCGAGACGCTCAGAAACGAAGGAGTCGAAGCTTGAGGTGATGGCTGCCGAGACGGTAAGGGCGACCAGTGGTGATAACTGGGAGAGGTATGTTGGGTTGACGCGAACGAACAGCTTGTCGAAAATGTCCGCTTGTCGGTCCGATGAAATCCACTGCGAAAGGTTAGTATAAATCAGAGTGACGAGAAGATGGTGACATACCTGAATAGTTGCTTCCTCGTACTTGCCATCCATCAACAGCTGAGTCATGTTGAGGATATCAGCATCCTCTGGCTCAGCAGGAGTTTGCTGGTTGGCTGCGGGAGAAGTAGAGGTGGATCTCGCTGCTCCTGCTTGACCGGAACCTGTCTCGCGCTGAAGCTTGAGAATCTGCTCCTGGAAGGAAGCCTGGCTGGCAGCCATGCCTTGCAGCGTAGTCGACAGGCTTCGAACGATGCCAGACAGTTCTTCGATCTTGGCGTTGTCTTGCTGACGTTGAGCCTCAAAGGAGCGCTGATGTTGGGTGAACTTGCTCTCGAGGTCGCCGACCATTTTCTGCGCGGCCTTCGTAGTCATCTCCGGGAGCTGCTGCTGTAGCATAGCCGACACTTGCTGTTGCACGCGCTGAGCGACCTGGTTGGCAGTCAAGTCCGAGATGGCCTTGTGAACTTCCTTGTCCTGCAGAGCTTGTTGGAGTGTGTTGGAGAGGTTGGCCTTCATCGCTGCGGACACGCTTGCATTGAGTTGTGGGGGAAGTGATTCCGCGATCTTGCGATCCACAACCTTGCTGGTCACTTCAGTCAACGTCGGAATTACATCCTTCTCAATGCGGGTAGCAATGATGCTGCTAAGGCTACGATCCACATTCTCAGTGAGTGTAGACGATACCAGGCGGAGAAGAGCGTCTTGCTTCGCACCGGCAGCGGCATCTTGTACGCGCTTGTCGGACTCAATGCGCTGGTACAATGAATCGAATTGGCGAGTCAGCAGACTCTGATAGTCTCCTGCACCTGCAATCGGTGCACTCGCCTGAGTGGAAGCGTTGGACGCGGTAGCCAGGGCAGCTTCTTTTGCTTTTGGCGAGATTATCAAGTTGCGCGGGACTTCGTCACTCGACTTGCTACCAGTTGGGGACTTGGTGCGCAAAGCGGCATGACTGTAAGAATCGGCAGTGATGAAGGGCGGGTTGCCGGCAGGAATCTGCGGCAATGGCTTGGTAGGTGGTTCCGGCGAGAGCAGACGAAGTTGTTGTCCATTGGAGAGGGGTGTTGGCGAACGGGCAGTCTCTTGCTTCACGGCATTCAGCGGCGATGGAGTCTTGGCTGGTTCTGGCTTGCTGAGAATGGTCGACATTGGCAACTGCCTTGAAGTGGTGTCCGCCTCAGTGCGCTCGCCCGATGAGGACGACTGTTTTGGAATCGACAGCTCGCGCACTTCAATGACACCCTCCTTCAGGGCATCCTTGGGGTTCATCATCTTGCTCTGCTTGTCCCAGCCCAGGTCTTCGCGCTTGATGCTGATACCGACAGAGCCCTTCGAATGCATGATATACAGTTCAAAAAGGGTCTCCTCCTCCGTACCGTTTTCGCTAGCATTTTCGACTGGCGTTCTCAGCATGTCCACGCTCCTGAGTTGGCCCACCTTGGCAAAAGAGAACTCCCTAAGTCCACTCATGATGGCAGTGCTCTCAGGCTTGGGTAGAGCTGCGTCATTTGTCGCCAGCATTCTCATGAATCTGGCCTGCTCCATGGTCGGAAGGTTGTACTTTGGTGCACTAAGGTGTAGGAAGTAGATGCTGTTGCGAGTTGGGTGCCCGACGGTCACTATGCCAGTCTTGGGATGATAGGTGACGCTGCAAATACCATCGCTATCCTTCTCATGGGGCAGACGAATCTCTTGCACCGCCTTGCCAAGACCAAGATCCCAGAGCTGGAGGATATGGTTCTGCTTGAAGCCGACAAGCATGTAACGAAGTGCAGAGCCTTTGTTAAACGGCTTCTCCTTATCAAGAAACATGATTGAGGACACTGAGGGCTTCTCGTCTGGCTTGCTCCCCGATGTGACTGCAGTGTGCTGAATGATTGGTTCGCGCAGCTCGACAGGCTCGTGCTTGCGAGGCTCGAAGCTGCGCACACTGGCTTGTGCTGTGAGATCGCGAATGTCCCAAAACTTGAACCGCCCGTTCTTATCAAGGCTGACAATGACTGTGTCGTCTTCGGAGAAACAGAAGTCCTTGCCCGCTTTGCCAGTGTTGATTTTGAGTGTCTGCTCAGCAAAGTACTTTTCGCTGTTGACACGGCGCGTGTTCTGATCAGTGTATGCGCTATTCCTGGCCGTGTCTGGTGCGATGATGTAGATGTGTTTGCCGCGTGCGATGGCAAAGTAGTCGGGATGGCGGGCGCTCATTTTGGCACGAGTCTTCACCGGGGAGCCGCTGGTATTCTCCTCCACGGTAGCTACTGGAGGCAAAATAAAACCATGAGCTTCTACATCGTCATCCTGGAACGAATCTCCTCTGGACTTGACGAGGGATGTCCAGAAGACGGAGCCATGCACTCCAGTGCCAAGCACGGTTTCGACATCGTTGTCTTTTGTGGCAACGTTGCTGCACAGCTGAACGCTGAAGATGCGCTCGCCGCTCGACCGGAAAACCTGCTTGTGGTCGCCAGAGTCCTGTCGAATGATTCGGAAGCCTCCGTTGTCCTTCTTCGTGGCAACTTGCGCGTAGACAATGTGTGTCTGGCTAGCAGTGACAAGAGAACGGTCGATTTGATCAAACTCCTTCTTAAGCTGCGCAATGACCATGAAGTGGTCTTGTCGGATGGAGCGAGCCTGCTTTTGTGGGCGCACTTTAATCGAGACAAATGGCTTCATTGGGAAGTTGTACACTTCCACCTTGTAGTCCGCCTTGCCATCATCCTCGGCGCTCTCCCAATTTGACTCAACGTCTTCGTTGTTTGCAGTCTCTTTCTTGATGCGCTCATCATCCGTGGTGGCCCTGCTATTAAGTGGCTCACGGCTGTCAGCAGCCTTGAGAGCATGTGCGACCTGCTTCTCCACGTTCTCTTTCGAGATGCTCTTAGTCGACGCCGAGGAAGCATCATCGTCGATCTTCCTACTCTTCGACTTCGGCTGCGATGGTTCGACATTCTGCGCGGAAGCGCTGCGGTCATGTTTCAGGATTTCGATCTTTTTGGGCACGTTTGCCTGCTCAACGGGCTGTGGTGTGCGGTTTCTGTTCAGAGGTGACGATGTGTGCAGCTGGTCGAATGGGTTTACGTAGTTGAACATCGATGCCTTGTTGGCAGCTGGACCCTCAAACGGGGTGTTGCCAGCAGCGGGACTGCCAAACTGACGAGCGGTCGATTCGCGTGTTGCCTGTGAGCCTGTCGAGCCAACTGAAGCTTGTCCAAATTGCTTGCTCAAGTCTTCGATGTCGGGTTGCTGTTTGAGCGTCCTGCTATTCTGCGACTCTGATCTCGCCACTGGAGCCTTCGGGCCTTTGAGCAAATTCAACAGCAAGTCCTGAGGGTTGCCACTCGACTTAGATCTCAACTCGTCGTCCAGCCCACTCAAATTGCGCTGAGGTACGGCAGAACCAGAGGAGGAGCGTTGGAGGTTAGCCATGACGTCCGCTGCCGACAATGGCCGTGCATTGCGCGAAGATGCGCCTTCGCGAGGCTGCGTCGCGGGGATCTGTATCGAGGTGTGGCGATTCGACTGCACATTGGTGAGGCCTGCCATTGCGCCTGATTCTGGCTGTGATTGCTGCTGTTGCCCCGGCTGCCCCTGAAACTTGAGAAGGTTCAGCAAGTTGTTGGTGCGATTGGGGTCTTGATTCGGGGTGCCGGCATTCGATGACGGGTTGATGGGACTGATGATATTCGATGCGTGATGTGGGTTCGGCGTGTGGGCCGGTGGTGAAACCAACGGCGATGACACTGAGGGCGGTTCGTACGCGGGTTGCGCCCACAATGCCGCCGGCGGTGGTTGCGATGAAGGTGGTGCGTCGGAGCTCTGTTGCTGTTTGAGGCGCGAGAACAGCTCGCTGAGGTCGGCCATTTTCCGGTGAAGTTGCGCGTGTGCGCGCCGCTGACTATATTGCAACAATCAGGATCGACAAATGAATGATCCGCAGAAGCAATTGCGTAGAGGAGTGGCTGGTCGGTTGCCCGGGTGTGTGGGTGTCAGTGTCGCGAGTAATGAACAGAAACTAGACAGCTCTCGCTTCAGGCACATCGGCGTCATCGGCGTACTGATTCGGCCGCGCCGCTCAACTTCGCAGGAGCGTTCTGTGCATTGATGCCCAGCACATACAACCACACGATTCAGGTTCCTTCACTTGCATCGGCACACAGGGATCGCGCGTCGGAATTAGGCTCAGTTCGCAACAAAGCTGCCGTGGCCGAGTATCCAAGGAACAGCAGGCGTAATCATCACGTTTGTGGAAAGACTCAGGACTCGACTCTTCGAAGTTCATTATGCCATCACGGGCTATTTTCATCAACTTACAATGCGAGCGTCTGCATATGCAATGATGGTCAAAAACCTTCTCGCTCATCACAACCGACCTCGTGTCTTTACACATACAGCTATGCCGTCTCATCATGCCAATTTCAACGATCGAACATCGCATTACCGTTCGCCGCAGTCGAGCTACGATTCCTTCTGCCAACGCGAGTATATTGCCTTGCTCATCTCAATTCGTCCTTCCTGATTTCGATTAATCGAGCGCGGGCATTCTGCGCGCGAATCGTGAGGAATACTACTGTGTGCAGACACAGCAGCATGCACATCACTGGGCGCGTTGTTCGGCTCAGGCGCGTTGGAGATACCGGAGAGATGGTCCGATTCAGCGTATTCTAGACTGGGAGGTTGAACTTCTTGCCTTGTAGTACCCTAAGAAGTGCGTCAGTCTTGTTACTCATGCGGCATATCCAACGTGCTCCTGCAAAACGTACTTGGTGTAGTAGATCCAGAAGAAGTCCGAGTACAGCACAGTCTGAATGATGCCCGCAATCACCGGGATTGGGTCCCAGTAATGGTTCTCGGTGAAGAATCGCCATATCCAGTTAGGGATGTAAAGGGCTCTGTAGGCACCGAGGGCAAACAAGTAGTGCGTTGTGATGGTCTCAGCCTCCCCTGTCCTTTGCAACATGAAGAGTTGAGGCAGAATGGCAACAGACTCCAGCCAGATCGAAAATGCCCAGAGCATCTGCCGCCGTCACGTCAGCTATCCGTTTCATCCGCACCCGAAATTCATGCTCTTTCTCCTTACCTCTGTCAAGCTGTATCGGTAAGGGAACAAAAGCCCCATGACGGCAGCTCCTCCAATCAGATATTCCACCTTGAAGGTATCCTGATTCGGGTCGTGCGTCGGCTTGTAGTCGTTGAGCATGAGGTATATCGTGTAGGCCTGCGCGCCAATGAAGATGATTTTGAAGGTAGTGTTCCAAAGGCTGTTCGTCGGGTTCGTCCATAGCAGATCTGCCAACTTCCGTCAGCCAGCCCCCTCATATACTCCAACGCTCTTTCCGACTGACCAAGATATCTCGTAACGTAGACCACGAGGTAGAGGAATTGTGACTTGAAGGAAATACCCGATGCGCTCTGCAGGCAGCCATTAGCTCGAGGAACCCAATGCGTGGAGGCCGCCGCCGGGGGTCGCATACACTTGACGACTTCATTTTGGCTAGCAGTATGAAGATGGATGCCAAATGCGACAAGTCGCCTGTCTCGATTAGTTGCTGTCCGCGACTTCCATAACATGCTTTCTCGCATCCATACCCAAGATCCGGAAGAGATTCATGGTGGCTGTTTATCGTGCCGCAGCAACTGTCGTTTCGTGGAGCGTCGGGTCGCAAAATGGCAATGATCAAGGCCGTATGTTCCAATGTGAAGTCAATGCAGAGCGGGCCCCTTGCGGCGCATGTGAGTGTTGTGTTGTTGACGACAGCTTTCTGAAAGCCACAACTTCCCAACGACGAGGACCCTCGAAACAAGTGGTTCAGCTCCACACAGTAAGGAGGCCCATACCGGCCACCTCGCCACTACGTCACTTTCGCTAATTCTCAGTTTATTCAATTACTATTGTCGCACTTCTACCTCCACTACCATAATAACGACGACAATCGCTATAGTATTAGGTAACTCGCGATTATACGCTCTTAATAATAGCGTCGCTAATCTATATTAGTACTACTACTACTACTATCTATAACTATTTCTATAATATATATACGATTACTTCTATACTATAGCTACCGACGGCGATAGCAATAGTACTATAGTTTCGTATATAGAGTTTGTCTTATCTATTTATAATTATTACTAGCTATACTTACTACTATATCTAGTATACTTATTAATAGATAGATAGATAATTCTTATACGCCGGTCTAACTCTTTTAACTAGAGTAAGTAGTATACTCTATATAGTTCGGTCGAGAGAAAAGCTTCTAAAAAACTCTTATATTTCCTTTTATTTTATAGTCTATATAGCTACTTCCTTCGTTCCTATTTTCCTTCGAATAATACTAGGTATCTAGCAAGTTCTTCTTTTACTAGACTCTATCCTTTCTTTTCTTACTTCCTCTTTCTTTCTATTTCTTCTTCTCTATA